>DWQW01007246.1:0-15255 GCA_018249695.1 Heliconius erato demophoon | reverse complement strand
ACGTAGATGCTATAAGCAATTGTATACTTCTTTTAAAGTATATCTTAAACAATCTCAAATTCTAAATTTATCAACTACCCTCAAAACTGAAACGTTACGTAAGTACTATAAAATGGAAAATGTTTAGCTATGCACATCATCCAGTGTATTCTCAAATTATCCAACCTTCCAAATTTATCCAATAATTCCCTTCATAAAAAAAAACCACTCTGGCTGTTGTAAAGGTTATCAAACACCACACAACGAAAAGTTCGAAGTACAAGATTTCTATGTATCGTCATCAGTAAACTTTAACTGTTAAAACTATTTTTCCAAAACTTTAACTGTTAAAACTATTTTTCAAATATTAAATTTCCATTGAAGATCTTTCATTTATCCGTTTGTTGTTTGCTTGATGTAAAAGAAATAAGAGTAACTAAAAATTATAATTAGAATAGCAACACTCTGTTTATATTCATAATAGAAAAATTAAAAATTATAGAGAACTCAATTTACATACAAATTATTTAGCTAATCTTTAAGGAGTAAGAAAAATGAGAGAAAAGAAAAAAAAACAATATATATATGGTCTACTTACACTTTATGAGCGTGGCAGGAAATTTTGTATATCCTTTCGTAATCCCGCTTCTGAACTGTTAGGCGAACCAACAAATCAGACACAAAATCCAATTTTTACAATAAATTTATTTACACTTGTTATATACACATATACTCTCGCAGTCACAATATTGAAATATGAATTGCAACGACAAGTTGTCTTGACAATATCTTAGAACGTAACGAACACGAGTGCCGTGTCGTTTGTGCTTATATTGGAAATACACCGGAAAAGACGCAGCACACTACCGCCACTTAATACAATCGATAATGGAAACAATATCAAATGACGTACTTGTATTTACAGTGACACCTATTACTACATTATAAGTAACTTATGCTAACAATATTAATAATTTTGTAATTTCAAGATTTCCCACTCGGGGGAATGAATTATTATATATTAGTTTTTTTATTTTTCGCCATGGAAAAACGGCAAAGCGCGGCGTTGAGTTCCGCTACTCACCACGTGAACACACCTGAAAACTTAACGGAAAGTGGCCAACGGAGTGTCTTAGCGCTGCATATCTTGGTAAATGCTAAGATATACCTGGTAACATATTATTTTCTAAATTGTAAATAAATATTTTCGTCATATATAGAAGAGGTCAAATATATATTTTTTTGTCAGGCACCTATTCAATCTTTAATCAAATGATTAGACATTTTAATATCATGTTTATTGCAAATATAAATATAAATAAATTGATATGTATTTGCGGCGAGGAGGTGGAGGCGGACCCTGCTCACATCGCTGCTGATCTACTTGACCTCGATTAGTTTTAATTTATCCAAATGTCGTGAATGCGCGCTCAGAATAATACAATACTTTCATTTAAGTCATTCATTTAGAAACAGAGTGTGATCTATCCGAGATGTGCTACAGCCGGAGACAGTGTGAGTGCGTGTGAGCCGTCAGCAACGCGGCGGTGAAACTGGAGCTATTACAGAGCTCACGTATCGCGTCCATTTCATTGAGCAATAAAATCTCTGGTTATGGCAATTCAATACCAGCACAATGCGTGATAAGAGCTGGCGGTGGTGAGGAGAGGGGGGGGGGGGGGGGGGGGGGGGGGGGGGGGGGGGGGGGGGGGGGGGGGGGGGGGGGGGGGCACTAGCTAGTAGCTAGCACTCAAGCGATAACCGGCGTGAGGCGTCTCGCACTCGTAATGTGCCATAAAGTGCACCGTGGGGTCGGTCGCGTACTTCCACACTCTGATGCAACTATGTCATTATTACGAGCGAACTTACACCACAGTCGGTGTTGTTGTCGAGCTATAGTACGTCATAGACCGAGTGATAAAAGGTCCATTAAGTAAAAATGGAACCCTTATAGGATCACTTTGATGTCCGTCTGTGAAGAGCATTTATCTCGAGATCGCGCTCATGTATCCATCTGAAATTAATATCAAATATTCAATTGTCCTCCTGAATGATTTTTGTGCTCCAGCAAAGAAAAAATTAAGCTTCTAAGTCAAAGCAATCAAAAGATACGAGCGCTTATGCCTCGTTTATACGACTTTTACTACGGGTACCTACTGCCTGTAGACCTACAGTTAAAATTTTGATAAGAAATGAGAACTTGCAGTACAAATAAAGTTAAAAAATCCAAAAAAGTGCTCGTTTCTCTCCCCGCGCCTTGTTAAATGTAGTTTTTTAATCAAATTGCACAACAGTGACTTAACCATATTCTTAATGTCCATACAATATGATATAGTGTAGTTTAGATAATAATTACTCAGCTGGTCCGATATAACTAGGTCATTATACATAATACCCGGGCATTATAAATAATGCTATTTTTAATCACTTGGTCCATAATATATATAACATTTACATGTTGAATACTTATTATACGTTGAGCTGACCGAATTTACAACTATGTTACAATTATACGTATAAAGGTACCAAGTTTTATTTACACTTATGTTATAATAGTTCCAGGAACATACGACTAGGGACATCTTACGATGCACCCGTCCGAGACAATGTACCGTGAACTAAAGTGTCTCACGCCGGGGATGTGCTGCAGCCTGTATGTACGTGTGTCGGTGACATGTTGTGAATGTGTGTCTTTATCATCCTATTCTGATTCCATTCTCATTCTTGTTACATTAATATTCTCTGCACCAAACCAAACGACAAATAAGACCTAATTTAAGTATATTTACAGAATTAGTAAAATTAATTGTTTTTTTGAGGCTAGTCGTGGCGCAGCGGCACAAAGTGTGACTGTAAACCGACTGGCTGTGGGTTCGATCCCCACTCGAGGAGACGAAATATTTACTTAAATTTATATTTCCATTCCTTCGCTCTGGTGCCGAGGCAAAGTGCGGCGTCGAGTTCTGCCACTCAACACACAATGCCTCCAGAATTCGGCAGAAAGTGGGGAACGGAGTGTCTTAACAATAGGTTCCCCCTACCTGTAATGTAAAAAGTACATGGATATCTGTAAGTCATGGATGGATGGACATGGATATCATAGATATCATGATATCCATGACTTACAAACATCCATGCATCCCGGAATGTGCACAAACGGGCAACAGGGGCACTCCGATGATAACATTCCTCAAATTAAATTCACTTTATATAGCCTCTTATGTTAATCGGAAAACGATTAGAACTGCACATACATAGCATCAACGTGAAGCTGATTAGGACTGACCGCCGCTTCGTCGCCCTGGGTACTCTAGGTAGGACCTTTACATCTCTAAATCCGACCTTGGCCTTTACAAATATAGCATTAAGAGCAGAAAGTGGACACCATACAAACTTAAATATGATTCTGAAATACTAAGATAGATTTCAAAAGAAGTCTAACGTTTGGTTTCTTTATAGTTGATAGAGATGAATAAAAGTCTACTCACGGTTTACACCGAGTATCTTCAACACCACTTTAAAGTACATATAGTTTGAACACAAATAGTAAATCACGACACAGTTTATACAAAAGTCAACCACAAACATATATATAAAAGAGAACACGGTAAATACTGATTTGGAAGAAAATAATAAAGAAAACAATGGAACGTATGGAAAGCGCATCGAGTGGCAAGCATCGTTTGTTAGAATTAAATATGTCGTCCAAAAGGGAAAAGACGTCACTGTTAGGACGCCTTACAGGTTCAGTCTACGGCAGTGAGCGCTTTCATATAAATATACTAAATACTTACAATACAATATATAAATTCTATTAAATGTATGTATGATTTTCTGTATCTGGAAATGAAAAATAAATAGATATATTATACAATATTATAGAATATTCAAATACATCAATGACACATATTAAATAAACTATAAATGTAAATAATAGTTCCTTAACCGTTCGAGTAAACAGAACAAGAACTTAACCTACGTTTTTTTAATCGTCGTTCGTCTCGCTCTCTTTAATCTTGTGTTACTTGTAGCTATTAGTTTGACATTATTATTTAAATCCTTTTTATGTGAATATTTCACATCAAATAACGCGGTGAAAACACAAACTACCAATCATAATTTTTTGTGACATTTTAGGGCAATACGTTATTTCACGTTATATAGATAAATTTAAGTTAATTTAACTTGCTTTCTTTTCGGCCTCCTCTGTCTTTATTTCTTTAAACTTCAGACGTGTCGATGCAGATATCAAAAAGATCTTTTGCATATCGACGCGGCCCACAATATAATTTTTGTAACAAAAATAATGTATATACTAGGATCCTCCACGAGTTATACACGGCGGGTGAAGCTGTTGAAGATAAGTTTCTGCAAAATTTCAGAGCTTTTAAACCTTTTACAGTCTAGGAGAAGTAGTATTACAAGGAAACACATTTTTTCCCAGTAAGAGAAATTATAAAACATTAAAAACTAAAGAAAAAGTAGCCTGGGTTTTAAACTAAACAATTGCTTATTTTTAACATTTTTAATCCACATTCAGAAAAGAAAAATATTTATTTAGAAAACATATAAAAATTTGACTAGGCTCTCTGACCACTTAGCCATGCGTTCTCATCAAGCTACGTCGAAATTTTTATACGCTTGTTACCTGGTCTGTTTCCAGGAGCGGGTTTGATTCTCGCTGCGTTCAAATTTTTATAAAAATCACGCTGTATCCCACACACAGCAGGGTAGGCAGAGGGATCCTAGTGTTAAGACACTCCGTTCCCCACTTTCTGCCGAATTCTGGAGGCATTGCGTGTTGAGTTGCAGAACTCGACGCCGCGCTTAACCTCGACACCAGAGCGAAGAAATTGAAATATAAATTTAAGTAAATATTTCATGTCCTAGAGTGGGGATCGAACCCACAACCAGTCGGTTTTACAGTCACACCTCGTGCCGCTGCGCCACGACCGGCCTCTTACTTTACACGTTTATAATTTTTTATACGTTTACTAAATAAGTATTTTTCTTTCCTAAGTGTGGATTAACACTTTAAAAATGTTAAAAATATTTAATAAATAACATTCTCTCTTGCCAGACGATAATTCTTAGTAATTATCTTTAGGTAGCGGAAATTTGTAAACATCTCCCTCCAGAGATGCTAACAACAAATAAGTTGTAATAAGCGTATAAAAATTTCGACGTAGCTTGATGAGAACATATGGCTTAGTGGTCAGAGCGCCTGGTTGGTTTCCAGGAGGCGCGAGGTCGAGTCCCGCTACGTTCAAATTTTTATACGTTTTCTAAATAAGTATTAAGCAATTGCTATTTCTTTTTATGGGATTGCCAGGAAGAAAAAGGAGAAGACTAGCGAAACGACAAATGGGATATTTTTGGTTACCGCGCAAACTAGTGTCTTCTGAGGCTTGAATTGAAACAAATTCCTTTCACCCCATAAGGAAACATTGCCGTGAGATGCCTCAACAGAAGATACAAGTTTTTTTCGGCACTGAGCATCGTTTTCCAGATAAATATATGCACCTCTAGCCAGACCCCTCTCTCTTGCTTTAGATAGCCGCAGCCTAGCGGTAGTTTAGGTAAACCAGAATCACCAGTTGAGGGACCCTGACGGAAGCCATATTGACTATCAACTGGTCAATGATACTCCAGATAGACCAAGAGCTCGCTATTTATAATACTCTCCATGACTTTTGAAAGCAAGGAGGAGTTAGCAATAGGCATGTAGTTAGAAGGACCGGAACCGTCCCCTTTCTTCGTGATCAGGTGAAGAGGAGCGCTCTTCAACGAGTCTGGGACTACGTTGATTGAGTAACAGAGCGGAAACAAACTCGTCAACTCCGGAGCACATGAACGGAGGACTAAATGTGTCCAAAAAAGACAGAGCTCGCCTAGGAGCTTTTTGGCTGTACTTAACTTCAGGCATTGAGCTCTGGCACCGCGGGATGGTCGGCGGCATTATTCCTCGGTCGTCCATAGTCGAATACGGAGCAACAGGAGCACCCAGGAGACCGGCTTTCTCTTTCACCATATGGGCCAAGATTTTATTTCCTGTGAGTAATGGCGGAAGCGGAGGCTGCTTAAAATTGCCAAGTACAACCTTTGAGCGAGCATGTAAGCAAAACCGAATAAAATTTGAAAAGATTTAAATTACGATTTATTTACTGCATAATAATATAGATAACTATACTATTATTTTTTAAATATACTTAGTTAAATATTCAAATAGTTCGAACCGACGAAGGCGCGCGCGCCTCTAGTAGTAACCAATATTTAGTTTTGTGTAATTTTGGAGCCCAAATTAAATTGAGGTGTGTGAGTGAGATACATCGCTGGTCATGAGTTCATCCTCACTTGGACCAATTAATTATTTTTATTTCCCCTCTGGTATACTTCGAAGTGAAGTGAATAAATTCGATGTGACGACGTGCCTCTCGCCACACAATGTCTAAGACTTGGGCAGAAAGTGAAGAAGAACTTGACACGATGTTATAGATTATTTGAGAATAATACAATTTACGGTATCGGAGATCGTTATACCCATTTATAATACATTTATGGTACCAGTACCATTATATCATTAAGTTTATTTTTTGTAAATATTATTACTAATAATACTGTAATCTTTCTTTTTAAATCAGAGGCATATATTAATTAGGCAATAAATAAGTAAGTTTCCGTACCACACCTTTAACCTTATGTTAGAATTACGATTAAGAGTTTTTTAATTTTTCAAATACATAATTTTGTTCGTTTCAAAGATTTTTTACTTATGAAGGTATTGATGTGTTTTCAAATAAGACAGGAGACAGGCTCAGAGTCAGATATAATATATGTAGCTTATTTTTTATGATCTGTCATCCTATCATTTTCTCCGATCAAAGGCAACTACTATTTAACTATTCACATTTTTTGTGTTGGACAGTATGCGTCTACCTACATAAAAATATTATTTATACTTAAACTATTATTATTTATTTCAAGTTCTATTGAATGTTTCAACTCCAGTAAAATATAATACATATTAAAAGTATATATTAGCTAATTGTTACAAGTTGAATTTGCTTTATTTTTATTAAAGGCGCACATTTTGAAAATACAAATAATTCCATATTTTTTATATTCACCGCTCAAATAATTTCATAAAAAAACACACATGAAAAAAATATATTAAAGTTAAATTGAAATCAAAGTAAAGATGGAAGATATTAAATGGATATGGAAAGGCATATTGCTGCCGATAACGAAGTAAACGGTGCCTTAGCTGCATTGGATATGAAAAATTCAGCACAGCTGCACGTTTGGCCGCGCACAATGGAGTGTTGGCACCAACGCTGTTATATTATAGATATGCGGTGTCAGTTCAGCTGATCAAATCCGCAATGAAGAGATACACAGAGTGATAGGTAATAACGAAGATGTCACGATGATAATGAAAAAGAACGTGCTCAGTTGGTTTGGGCACGTCGAACGAATGAGTAGTGAAAAAAATGAAAAAAAAAACGATTTTCTGTTATTATGTTGGAAAAATAAGACACTGCAGTTCAAAAACACAGTATCAAAGATGGAGGAAGATCACGTAAATAGCATGACCCCTCGGAAAGCATGTGTAAAGAGATTGATGATAAGAGACAAGCGACGTATACAGAAACTGTAACTATAGCATTTGGCGCTCCCTTCTCTCTTGCTAGGGTAAAGTGTGAAGTATGTAAGTAAGTAAATTTATTTATCGGAAATAAAATTATTTCTTATTTAATTAATACTTTTATTTCCGGTCTGCTAACGCTTAAAATCATTGACTTAAAATTGATTCTGTCCAATATATGTTATATGGGACTTCACAGGTATACTCAAAGTAAATAACTAAGATGGATTAAATGCAGTAAAATTATCGGTAGTTTTATTTAAAAAAAACTGTACACAGTACTGAATTATATTTCTAGTATATTTTTATTATCTGTTATTACTGATGACATAACACTATGACAGCGAATGTCAAATTGTCTATTGTCAAGCCGCTATTCCAGTGTCAACATAACCTCAAATTTGCGATTAGGAATAATTACAGAAATAGCATTTATTTACGTGGTTTAAAAGTTAAACTGTATAAATAAGTCATTGTTTATTTAATTTAATTAAATAAGTGTGTCAATTTATTGGCATGCAGTTAATGGAATGTGCTCTCAGTATTTCTATTTGGATTTGGAAACAAATTTGTAAGTATGGCTGTAATATTGCGTAACCAAAATTAAATGTTACAAAATACCGTTTTTGTTCTGTAAATAAAGCTTTGTGAATATATTTTTATAAATTTTACATAAATTTACCTTCAATTTCTACACATAGTAGCTACTTTTCTACTTATATTTGATTTGGTCAGGAAAACCCTCTGAAACCTGAAACATGCTTGTTACCATATAGTAACAAGAATGACATATAAAATTTTCAGAAACACTAGTTATACTTCTTTTTTTATAGATTTATAGGAATAAGGTACTAGACTCATATATATATATATATATTAATTATTTGTAACTATTATCCTGTTTTTTAACATTTTTAAAGTGTTATTCCACAATATTTAGTTATAGTTTAAATAATTAGTTATAGTTTATTATAGTTATTTTTTATTAAAAAAATATATAAAAATTTGAACCTAGCCGTATTCGAATCCACGCTTCTTTGGAAACAGCGCATTGACCAACTAAGCCTATGTTCATATTTAGTTGGTTTAAATTACTATATATGAATGCAGTTGCAGTTTTTATTATTAATTCTGTACTTATGTGGAAATAGTTATAAAATCATGTTAGATTCGAGTTTATTCATTGAATAGGTACTTGTTTTAGGTAAACATATGTAATTGTATACAAAACATAATCTAACTTAACCTGCACTTAAAAAGATTTTGTGATTTTTTCAAAAACTCTAAATATGTATTTTTAAAATTGAAATTGGTAATTTATAATTTTCTGATTACTCTTGTCAATGTGAAATGAATTTTTAATAATAAGTAATAAAAGTAAATAATTTCTAATGATTATTCACATTTACCAAATAATGCAGTTATTATTAATAATGTTGTAAAATTATTGATAATTTCCAATTTACCATAACATATGCAGGGTGGAAGAGGCAGTGCTCCTTTTACGGAAACAGCATATAGGGTAAAATATTTCAAACCCATACCTAAAGAAATTAATAAAGTTGCCTCAACAGTTTGGACATAGGTTTTTTTTATTTTTACTTAAATCACCAACATAGCATAAACTAACAATTTAAACAGATAAAGAAAATTATACAATTAATGGTAAAGTGCCGCTGCAATTATAGGCGATGAAGACAAGCATCTTATGAAATTAAAAAAATATATAAATGTATAACACATGTAATGGGACAAAATTTTGAAGTATCTTCATATAAAATCTTAAGTGTTTGCTTACATTATCATTTATCAACATGGTTTATTCATTTTTTTAATTAAATAAAATAAATAAATAAATCAGCTTCACGCTGTATCCCGCACACATCTGGGTAGGCAGAGAGAACATAGTGTTAAGACACTCCGTTCCCCACTTTCTGCCAAATTCTAGAGGCATTGCGTGTTGAGTGGCAGAACTCAACGCCGCGCTTTGCCTCGACACCAGAGCGAAGAAATGGAAATATAAATTTAAGTAAATATTTCATTTCCTCGAGTGGGGATCGAACCCACAACCTGTCGGTTTTACAGTCACACTTTGTGCCGCTGCGTCACGACTGGCCTCAACGACTAATTTTTTTAATTAAATTATTTGTAATACATGTTTATCTTTAACATTTCAGGAATTCACCAGACAGAGCAGAATTGTCAGTGCAGAGCACACTGCAGCAAGCGCTCCGTGAGTTATTTGGAGAGTGTTGCCCAGCACGTGCGGACGTGCTACGTGTTAGTGCCGGCGGAGCACGCTGCGTGCTGCGTGTGAGAGCGTCGCACCTGCGCCACGTGCGTGCTGCACTCGCTCTCGCCGCGCCTCCGGTGCGTGTGCGAGTGCAGGCCGCCTCGCTTCAGGCACTTGTGTAACTAGCTAAAGAAAGATATACATAGCTAGCTAACTAGGGAACATGAGCTCGCAGGCACGAGCCTCCTGGGCTCTGGGCGAAGGTGGCAAGGATGTGGTAGTGGTGGCTGCACGTGAAGAACTGGCGGCGCCCAGCACTGTGGTCCTTCCTGAACCAGAACCCGCACCTGGCCTGCTTCTACCCGATGGAAGCATTAATTGGGGATGCCCCTGCCTCGGAGGGATGGCCACTGGACCATGCGGTCCTCAGTTCCGTGATGCTTTTGAGTGCTTCCACTACAGGTACAAATATAATACCACATACCTAGGTCTAAGCAGGGTTAACCCAAAAAAGTACTTATTCAGGAGATATCAATATGCCCAACAAGCTCTTGTTGCCGTCCAAGATATATTATTAATTTTGTCTGCAACTTAAAGGAACACAACATTGTAGATATTAAATATTTTAGTAATTTATTGTAGCTAAAAGTTAGATTCCCTTTAGATCTAATTATCGGATATCATGTGTGACAAACTGTTATCAACAGCCTTATATGTACACTATATTACATTGTTCAATAAACATACTAGTAAAATGTGACAAATTAAATATGCCAACAAACATATTTGTTGGCATGTTGTACATCTACCAAATATATACACATAAAGTATTGATGTAACAAATGTAAATTTTTGTAAACATTTGCAACCAAGATTGATGATTTTTTAAACTTAAATTTTGAGCTCTGTTAGTCTAAATCGATGTTAGTAGTACCAAATTTTAAAGAAAAATAAAGGTAGATGTTCATGAGGTTAAGTATGAATGAGAATGTTTGTTACATCAATCAATATAATTAAAAAAATCTAACAAGTGCAAGTCAGGCTCGCCCATTGAGGGTTCCGTACATAAATTGGAGCTCTAGCTTATTCTGAAATTCAAGGTTAGGTTAGCCAGATTCCTTTCAGCTGATACCTCACTTGAAATTTTTCCCCTCTTTTAAGGCTAATAGCCTAGGATAGGATACGATAGCCTTAGGATTTTACCAAAAATGCTTAGTTTTGAGATTTTTTTTCCTGAACTAGTTGGTACTACCTGTAGATGCCAAATTTTATAATTCTAGGTTAACCGGAAGCACCCTATTTCATTTTTCCTTTATAGTATCGAAATACGCGTCTTTGCTATATAAACGGCCATATTTTTTTTTTAAGTATTAATGTACAATTACGGTTTTTTTCAGGAAATTATAGGGCCGTAGATTTGAGTATATGGTTTAAATTTTAACTCGATATCTCCAAACGTTCCTGAGATAAAGGCTCTCGACAGACAGACGGACGGACAACAAAGAAATCTTATAAGGTTTCCTTTTATGGAAAAGATTTGGAACCCTAAATATATATTTTCTTTTTCGTTATTGTTTAAAAACAATGAAATATTTATTGACCATATGTAAATGAAATGATGTATTTCCAGCGAGGCGGATCCGAAGGGCAGCGACTGCTATGAGAAGTTCAGTGTGATGCAGGAGTGCATGGCGCAATATCCAGAGCTGTACGGTAAGGACGACGATGACGAGCTCGCCGCCGCACTCGACGAGGCCGCCAACTCGGCCCCCGCCCCTGCCACCGCTGCCACCGCTGCCACCGACCCTGCCACCCCTGCCACCGACCCTGCCACTCCCGCCGATACCGCAGCGGACCCCGCCAAATAAACATTGAACATTCATTACAGATCCAGGAACTCGCCACCGCGACCCCCGGGACCCTGCCTCAGCGACCCCGGCAAATAGACACACATTTTAGGGCATAAATTACGCCACAATGAACTTTTAATGATGATGATGGTAGGAAGATTCCTTGTCGCATGTATCACATTTATGACACCTCTCTGCTTAGTATGTCCTCATAAATTAGGCTAATTTAAAATCAAATTATAAAATCAAAACACCAGTTCAGCAGCAAATTTTATTAAAATTTCGTATTTTAAATCTTGGACATTTCATTTCATTTTGAAATGTTATGTCACTAATTTAGAACCCCAATATCTTAACATACGACGTAATGACGAGCTATGACATGCTATACTATAGTAGCTTTACACTCACACACACTGTATCCTGTAAATAGCAGGTTCGCCAGAGGAAATCCGGAAACCTAGTGTATAGACACTCTGTTGCCATTATGACATTTTTTGTTGAGTAGTGAAACTCACGCCGGGCTATGCCTTAACACCGGAGGAAATTAATTATTAAATATATCATCTAGAATAGGAATCAATCCCCCAACCTGTCGCGTTTAGTCACACTTTCACTCCTGCGCCACAACTTTATAATAATAACTTATATTTTTCTTGTAATTATTGTTTTACATACCTAGAAAAGCATTTTTTGAAACACATCGTTTTAACATAATATAAAAGATAAAATAAGATTTGCTGAATGATTGCCTGACATCTGAATCTTTAAGTTAAATAATGAATGTTCACAATGTTCAGGATAAGACATTGGTCTTCTTTGACACATTGTCATGCCACGGCTCAAATACATGTTTAAGTTCACAACTTCATTACATTGTTATATTGTTAAGGTAGAAGAGATGTTAATTTATTATACATTGTGAATGTGAACTAGCACAGACATACTTTCTTACTACTTTTAGTATTTAGTATAACGGTAGGTTTTAGAATAAAGAAATGTTACGTGTAAATAGACATTTATTTTATTTGTTTCTAAAACTAGTCTTTGTACCCTGTCCCTTAGTCTATCTAAGTTATACTTAAACATCACATACATATATGTTTATAAATATGTTTTCAGCTGGAACCTGGAAACCCAGTATTAAGACACATCTGTTCCCCCACTTTCAGCCAAATTCTCGACTCGTCGAATGGCGGTTTGCCTTGTTTCCAGAGCAAGGTAATGAAAATAATTCATTTCTTTGAGTCGAACCTACAATCTGTGGCGTTTACATTACACTTGTTTTGTACATTTTGTTGTTCCAGAGCAGTTTGTCGATAATTTTTTAAAGTCAATATCAAAGCGGACAAGGAAATTTATAAAAGAATTGTTAGAGCTAGAGTAAAATTAAGCAAAATGAAGAATAAATTGAAAAAACAAATGGCTGAGATCAAAATTTCAAAGAATTGTATAATGTTAAATACTTTTTTAAGAAGTTTCTTTGAAAGTCAGTGTAGCATATCCAGAGAGAAAAGATATAAACATTGATTATTTTTTTATTTAATTAACACATTCAATAATGAAACAAATTAATAGAACAACAGTAAGATTCTTCATTTAAAAAGTTGAAAAACTTGTAATAATTATTTTTTATAGTCAATTTATATAATACTGTGCTGAATGAAAATAAAAAATATATCTCTAGTCAACAGGCTCATCATGGCAGTAGTAATATTCCAATATGATTATTTTATCATAGTTTATCCCATTCTTAATCATGTAAAGTTTAAATTTATTAACATTTTATTATTATCATTTTCAGATAAAGGAATTCTACCTCTAGAATGCAAAGATATAATAAAAGGATTTCTATATTTTTGACTCAACAGGTGGCAGTAAAACTTAAAATTGTTCAGCCTTGGGTGTCCAAGTCGGAAGCAAAATATATATTTAATTCCATGAAATTTTCGTCAAGCAGTGAAAAAGTAGAATCTGTTCCCACTCTGTGTCAAATTGGGTGTGGACACTGAATGGAATTGAAAAGAACCGATCCTCGTATTATAGCAAGCACCTCTGCGGTATATGTGTGAATATTTTCTAAAAAAGAACAAAAACTATTTTTTTAAATCATGCAGAATATATACAATATAGAGAACTTTACTTCTAACTTTGCATTCCGAGCAAAGAATTTATTAAATTAATTTCGAATATCCAAGATGTATTCAATTAGTAAAATAGTCAAAAAAATTTTAAAAATTAAAATAATAGAAATAATGAAATTAGCAATATTTATATTAATTGATTTTCATTGTATTCAATGTGTTCTACGTAAAAATAAATCAGTTGATTATATAATTGCTATTGTGATTTGTTGATTGTTGAAAGCAAATCGATGGTGATAGTGATAAATTCCAAACAAATGTAAAGAAATTCATTAAACGTTTTATACAAGACACCTAATCTGATTTAAGAAATATATACTCATCATATATGTTATTTGATGATGACAAAATTACTTTAATTAAAAGCAAACAGGTTGCGACGTTACTAAATCGCGGAAAAATATTGTTAAATAATATTAAGTGTATTTTTATTTTGAGTAACTCCTATAATTTGTCATTAACGAAAATTGAGCAGTAAGAGAAGAAATAATTACACCAGGAAGAGAGAATAACAATAATTTTGTTGAATAAAATGTCAAAAAAATCTTTACATACTGACGAATTATATCAAACTAGCTGTCTTCTCGCGATTGTTCATTTAATAAACAGAATTGACTGACAATTATAATGAGTTCAAATATGATTTTTTTACTACATTATAGTAATTTCTATAAGGTTTTATGATTGTTTTGTGCAATGTTGATACTTGATATTTATAATAATATACTTTGAGCATTGACACGTAAAGCTAATTATTTATTAAACATATATAAACATATATATTCCAAAAATATTTTGGAACAATACATTCTTTTTACCTATTTTATGTAAGTTTTATCATAATTTTAAAACTCTGTTAAATGTTCTGATCGGATCAGAAACAGCCTTAAATGTTAAATTATTAATTTGGCTAAGAATTAATAATAATATTCTATATAAAATGATTGCTATAGTTTTTAAATTAGCGACATATATTATTAGGTGAATGTACAATCTGTAAATATGTAGTTATTACAGAGTACACGTAGAAAGAATGTTTTAAGATATTTTTATATAGATTTATTTCAAACGAACGAACCGAAGAGTCTATGTATTTATTTACTTAATATTTCTCAATCAAGAAAAAGAAAGAAGATCAAGTAGCTCTTTATCTCTGCTTTTTTTTTCAGCTTCACGCTGTATCCCGCATACAGCCGGGTAGGACATTAAGACATTCGGTTCCCCACTTTCTGCCGAATTCTGGCGTGCGCAAGCAGCGTGTTGAGTGGCAGAACTCGACGCCGCGCTTTGCCTCGACACCAGAGCAACCAGAAGAAATGGAAATATAAATTTAAGTAAATACAATTCATCTCCTCGACCGGGGATCGAACCCACTACCAGTCGGTTTTACAGTTACACTTTGTG
>DWQW01007245.1:0-15256 GCA_018249695.1 Heliconius erato demophoon | reverse complement strand
TGAAATATCTAAATAGTTTTTAATACTAGGTATTAAAATTTAAGTTGAATGTTGATTGAGTTTTGTGTGAATGCCTTGGCCTATATAAAATATTAATTATGACTTAGTTTCGTTTAGTATTATAGATATATTCTTTGAAAAATATTACAGTGATAGTTGTAAGTTATATTTACTGATATATATTACAAAAACAGCTTAACAGAGGCCCACAAGCGTTCAACTGTAAACAAGTGTCAGTCGCTCAGCTGTGGAAGAATTTTGAAATACGTATATAATATGATTTGATTAATTAATCAAATCATATTATATACGTATTTCAAAATGGGTGAAAAGTCTTTCGTTCAAGAAATAGTTATATTAAAATAAAAGCAGTCGCAGCGCAATGGCACGGCATTTGAATGTAAATGCGACGGTTGTGGGTTCAATTAATACTCGGGGAAATTAATTATTTAATATTTATTTATGACTACCTCGCTGTTGTTAAAATATAAGACCAAAAACTACGAACGGAATGTTATAAAATTAGGTTCCTTTTGCCTACCCTGCGATATCTAATATGAATACAGTGTAAAACTAAAACATAATAATAGCAAAAATGATTACTTCAAAGTTTATTTTAGAGCAACATAGTATTAAACCGGCAAATTTAATATTCGATAGCCATGTACGTAAGGCGTGAGCGGATTAATAATATTATTTCGTTTTATATTGCCGACGGTACCTCAAAACGCCAATTAGGGGCTAACTCAATTCATTTTGGTTGATGCCAAAAATTGTCCGATCATTGCGTTCTTAACGTTCATTTCATATAATTTAGTTATGTTTGTCATCTTTTAGTTTAGTTATTTCGCAATAAAATTAAATAACTTTATAACCTTAAGAATATTAATTTTATAATTTTAAAATTTTATTTATAAAATTTTGATTTCATTTACTTATATTTGGCGCATTGCTTATATTTATTGGATTAGAAATATATCCATACTTAGAAATAAATAGAATTAATACTGTCCCATCAGTTTGAATAAAGCGTAAGAATGCCTTGACTCACGTATGCTGATATGTAGGAGTTAGCGTCGAAATATAAAAAAAATCTAATATATTTGCTTTATTTGATGGTACTGTAAACACTTAGTATATCATCCCTACCGTCACTAGACTGCACATATAGATAAATAGGATAATTCTGCCAAACAAGCCAAGCCCATAGATAAAGCAAGACGTCTTAGAATAAAATATATCAGTTATTTTATTTAAACAAGTTAAAAAACATTTCAGTTACTTTTTTCAACAACGACGAACACCCTATGAAGACAATTGATACACATATTTTTTCATCTCATAAAACGGAAACACAATATTTTCGTACGCGATCACGCGTTATATCAGAACAAAAAGGACCGTCAGATTCATGGATTTCGCCGACTAATAAATCGAGTATTCGACGTATAAATCAGTGATGTTAGTTACATTTTTTTTGCACGACAACGACGATGCATCATTGGGAGCAATTGTGACGAAATGCCATTGCTTTTGTAGTTGCCACTCGACGTGAGTTAAGATATGGAAATAAATAATATAATATATATGTGCCTGTCTGTGGCATCATAACTTCCAAATGGTACAACTGAATACGATTTAGTTTTTTTTGATTGCAAGGTAACTTAAAAGAGAGTGTTCTTAGCCATGATTTAAGAAAATTTCGTTAGCATTTTAGCTCCACGCCTTATACTTAGTGTATTAACCAGCAGATAATGGACTGCCACACGCTACAGTCCTCTTTGGCCACGTTAATGACATCAACCTCTTCGTACATGCCCTCCAGGGTATCCTCATGCTTTTTGTGTAATCTTTCTCGAGGTCTTCCCCTGCCCTCGACTTATATTCCATTCCATTCCAAAATTTGTTATTCTATTTGAGAACTAAAAGCTCTAATACATGTATATTTCACTTCCGGCCTTCATAAAATAGGGCCCTATAAAAAAATGTTTAATCATACATATTTACTAACAAGTAATAACATAAAACAACATGAACAAAACAAGCTCGATGATTATTTCGCCTTATATTTTGTACGAGACGATATTGAGCTTATATGTTATGCTCATTACGTTTCAGCCAATTTTCGTATATAAGTAGTACATTCTAATAGTTTTTGTAGAATTTTGGGGATTTCTCTCTTTCTCTCTTTATGATAATGTTAAGTGCTTCATGTCATGATTTTTTATTTGATTGGGCTATTTCTTTTATAATTTAAAAAAAAAATGTACAATATTTATACGTAGCGGGACTCGAACCCGCGTCTCTTTGAAATCGTCCAAGAATTTCGAAGACGTTCAAAGCTCCGTCATGTTTTCTAACGGATTTATCAATTATTCTATTTATAATTTCACCTTTCCACTAAACAAACAACAACAACCAATAACTGCCCTAAATTTTCAAAAAAATAAATCAAATCAAAAACTATATTCATATTTTATAAATCCTAAAACGCCTTAACAATATTTATTAATAAGCTTAGTTCATTAATACTTGAAAGCACTAGCCCGTAACTAAAATTCCTAGATTTTTCCAACCTCACCTTGGTATAACCTAAAAAAGAAGCTCAAGAGCTTCTTAGTTCATTTGGTCTCAGCGTTATTTATTTACCTGCCGAGTTTTCTACCTTTAAAAATACTCGTGCTCTCGTAGATTTCATCAAAAGTTAAAAGAATTAACACAACGCTTTTACTGATATTTCGTGTTTTGTGATAAGAAGACGTCATGTTTGTAAAATTGATATGTGTCAGGTCTGACTAAATATGATGGATGTTCGTATTTTTTTTTTGGAAGAAATTTATAAACATAATATAAGTTTTGATTTCCAATACTGAACAATTTTACAAAATTCGATGGCAAGCGAGTGCCTTATCACTAGGTTTTCAGGTTTTCTTTGCCTTTTCTGTTCTCTGTAGGATACAGCTTGAAGAAAGACAAAAATATATCTTTGGATGTATGCTACTTCATATTTTTTCCCGCATAGCAGGGTAAGCAGTCGGATACTATTCCCACTACGCCACTATGAACTCTCATTCTAGCATAGAAGCAACTACTTATTAGAGCAGAAAAAAAACTTTATTGATGCTTTTTAAATATTGTTAAGTCGTATTAAATATTTTTTTAGCTTTACTCCGCATTCCACCTATAGCAGGATAGGCAGAGGGAACCCAGTGTTAAGACTCCCTTATCCTCTTATGACGCCGGATGAGGCATTGCGTTTTGAGCGGCGGAACTCCACGCCGTTCACACTTTCCCTTGTTACCAGAGCGAGGAAATGAAAATATTAATAAATAATAATTCTTTCCTCCGAGTGAGAAACGAATCCACAAACGTCTCGTTTACTCGCTTTTGCCACTGTGCCAGGACAGCCTCAATTAAATATTAAATATTAATTTAATTGTAGTTAATTAATTAGCTTTCATACAACGTTAAAAAAAGGACTTTTAGTTTATTTTAGTTTTAAACCCCACAACATGTAACTTATTGTAAAAAAATGTTTTGTTACGAACAAAATGATTGAAAATAGTTTTATTAAAATCCATTTTTATTGTCTAGCCGGTTGCTCTAAACAAAGAGATGATTTCAATATAACAGTAATGAAAGCTAATCTTTTTTTTTATATTTTAATTGTAACTATTTACAACAGTTGGCGCTCTATGATAGAGGTTTATGTTAGGTGAATATTTTTTTTTCAGCTTCACGCTGTATCCCGCACACAGCAGGGTAGGCAGAGGAAACCTAGTTAAGACACTCCGTTCCTCGTTTTCTGCCGCGTTCTGGAGGCATTGCGTGTTGAGTGGCAGAACTCAACGCCTCGCTTTGCCTCGACACCAGAGCGAAGAAATGGAAATATAAATTTAAGGACATATTTTACCTCCTCGAATGGGGATTGAACCCACAACCAGTCGTTTTTGCAGTGATACTTTGCGCCACTGCGCCACGACTGGCCTCATTATATCTTTTGGCGAATATAATTGCAATTATAACTAAAAAAAGGAAAAATCATTAATTTTAAGTAAGCATTACTTTTCCGTAGCGTTTGGCGCTCCGTTCTCTCTGACTACCCCGCTGGGGATAAAGCGTGAAGTTAAGTTAAGTTATTACTTAACACCTCTTAAGAAATGAAGTCCCCGATATTTATCAATATCGGTCAAATGGAAATAACTGAAGTAAATCGAAACGATTAAGTTAAGAGCTTATAGCCCTTTTCAATACATGGACTGTATAATCTAAAAAAATATTTTTCACTACCCATTACTTCCCGAGTTTAGCACGTTCGATCAAATAAACTTCAGAATAAACTCAGCTTTGTAATATCATTATAGATAAGATCATATAATTACTTTTTAAAAAAAAGGATAAAGAATCAACGTAGCGGGATTTCAACCCGCGCTTCTTTGGAAACCGTCCAAGCACTCTGATCAACTAAGCCGTACTATGAACTTGCTGAAATATGGGCTAATGTCCTCCTTACAAATTACCAATTTCCTTCGTGAGTCAGCTCTTGTTTCTACATATCGATCTCGTATATATGAGTTAATGATGTTTAACCTTTTAACTTCACACCGCATTTCGCAGTAGGGTAGACAGAGGAACCTTGGGAACCTAGTGTTAAGACACTTTGTTCTCCATTAAGACATTTCCCTTTCCCATTTTCCGGCGAATTTAGAGGTATTGACTGTTAAGTATCAGAACTAAACGCTGCGTTGCCTCGTTACCAGAGCGAGAAAATTCAAATATTTTAAATATTTTATTTCCCCGAGTGGAAATCGAACTCACAACCGTCGCACTCACAATAACATCTTGGTGGGCATCATTCTAGTGAGAAGACAAATCATGGCAAAGTTCCACCACCCCACACGTAATGTCTTGAAGACTGATCGAAAATTATCTTAAAAATCGATTCGTGAAAAAGATATAGCATTATATATTATATATATTATAGATATAGCATTCTTACTAACAATAAAATAACATAAAATATAAAATCCCATATAATATTTCTATTTGTATCTGTTGTATGTATAATTAAAATTCACTATGAAAATGAACTCATACACGCACTCGATATAGTCCCATGGTGATTTGTTTATCTTATCGCTACGTAATAACAGATGGACGGTAAATCATCGAAATTGTTATTGATGACTTTTGTAGCAACTTATTATTGGACTATTTTGTTAAACATTTTAATATTTTTATTTTCAGTATACTTTTAATCGATTTTAAAAATAGAAAACTATCAGGTTTACGTGTATGTACTAGTATGTATTTTAATCTGTTGGGATCGGATAATTTTTAAGTTCGATGATCTATTTATGTTAGGCATTCATTTAAATGATAAGGCCAGCCGCGGCGCAGGGGCACCAAGTGTGACTATAAAACCGACTGGTTGTAGGTTAGATCCACACTCGAGGAGGTGAAATATTTACTTAAATTTATAGTTCCATTTCTTCGCTCTGGTGTCGAGGCAAACCGCAGCATTGAGTTCTGCCACTCGACAAGCAATGCTTACAAAACTCGGCAGAAAATGGGGAACGAAGTGTCTTACTAGGTGCGGGATACAGCGTGAAGCTGACAAAAAAAATTAAATGATAGTACAATCCATATTAGATTTTTTTTTTTTTACTATGAACTACATAGTATAAAAATCTTATTACAATACTGGCTCAGTTTCAGATCATTCAATTATATCTTGAAATCGAACCTGCTCTACTAATTTATTACCACATCTACTGCCAAATCCATTTCAGCATAATACTATAGTCCATTCATCTGTGTTTTTCAATTTGTACAAAAACGTTGATCTGTTAGTAAAATGTTGTATGGATTATAAATATTTATTTATGGGAATTGGCGGAATTATTATATTTTCTTACTTTTATAGATAAATAGAGGCGTTGAATGTCGCCAAACACATACTTTCTCGAAGACTGTGCGGAAAGTGGGAAATGGAGTATTGTTCCACTATGACAATAAAACTAATTCAAATTATTTAATTAAAATTAAATCAGCTTCACGCTGTATCCCGCACACAGCAGGATAGGCAGAGGGAACCTAGTGTTAAGACACTCCGTTCCCCACTTTCTGCCGAATTCTGGAGGCATTGCGTGTTGAGTGGCAGAACTCAATGCCGCGCTTAACCTCAACACCAGAGCGAAGAAATGGAAATATAAATTTAAGTAAATATTTCATCTCCTCGAGTGGGGATCGAACCCACAACCAGTCGGTTTTATAGTCACACCTCGTGCCGCTGCTCCACGACTGGCCTCTAAAACAAATTATATAATTTGTAAATTGATTTTGTTACAGACCAAAAAGCGGGTCGATGCTTCTATACAGCCGAAAGAAGGTTCGCTACCGGCGCGACGGCTACTGCTGGAAGAAACGGAAAGACGGGAAGACGACGAGGGAAGATCATATGAAGTTGAAAGTGCAGGGGACTGAAGTAAGTATTTTGATTTTAACCACTATTTCAAATAAGATGTGATGCAAAAATATTTTAGGCAAACCTTTCTGATACCGTTCAAGAGGCGCGGGTTCGAATCAGAATACAATTACATTTATCTTTTAAATATTACGTTCCAAATTAATATCTAAACTAAAAGTCTTACATATACAGTCAAACAAAATTCAAAGACAAGTACAAAAAATATAACTAAAAATGTCATATTTCCAGGAAATAGACAAAAAAAATATCAATTAAATATCATAAAAAAATATATTACTATAAGAGATAGAATATCTAGAAACAATAATGGATAGTAGATCCATGGAATAAAGCTATATATCTATACTTCTATACTTAATGTTAAAAAGCTGAACAGTTTACTTGGTTGAACGTACTGATTTAAAAAAACTACAGATTCTAGGCTATATTATATCACGTTCACTTAAAGTAATAGTCCGTGATACAATATAGCCTATAGCCTTCCTCGATATTAATAATAATATAAATAAATTAATAACATTTGACCAAACGAGAAAATCCACGGGTCGGAGCTAACTACTGATCTATAAAAACTATCATTGCAACTTTATCCGTACATGCCTATCCTATCCCTAGAGAAACCACGTCTCAACAAAACTATAAGTCACATCTTTCACTGTTATCACTAAAATTATAAATTACGCCAAAAAAATGTCAAAAGATCTGGACCCAAATCATCTGAACAAAAAGACATTACATTATGAAAACCCTCTCAAACAGCTTGATGCCGCAAACAGGTGTTTCCATTCGGTGCGGAGCTCTTACATTTTTTATTACTAAAATATAATTAATTTCATTTTCTGATTTTATCCCTTTAGCAGTTTACAATTGACTTGTTCGTGCTGAAAGTTGAATGTTTTTTGGACTTCAATTGGTCTCGTTGATTTTTAACTCTTGTTTTTTTTTATCTTAACTAAATTAGACTAGGATTTAATTTTGAGTAACGTTCTGTGGTTGTTCTCTTTATTTCCCATCTGACTTCGAGAAGGTACGAGTTGAGTAGCGGAACTCAACGCCGCGTTTTGTCTTTCCAGAGCGTTGAATGATGTTTTTTTAGCTTCACGCTGTATCCCGCACGACGAGGTCGATGCCGAGAAGTTGGTAGAGGTCAATTGAGAACCCAGTGTTAAAAAACTGAGTTTTCCATTAAGACACTTCCGTTGCCCACTATCCGCCGAAATATTGATGCATTGCATGCTGAATGGTGTAACTCAACGCTGTGCTTGATATTAGTACTGCTCTGAGTGCAAATCGAACCCTTAACCGTTGTGGCGAATTTTACAAAGAACATTAATCTATACAAAGACGCATTATTTGTTTCATGATGTGAGATGAAAACAGAAAATTATATAATTTATTTTCTTTACCTACTGTTTTGCTGTTTGGTATTCCAAGTAATGAAATATATAAAGCTTCATGCTTCAGCTTCACTAGACCGCAGATGTCAGTGAGAATCGAGACCATATTATTAAGTTCGACAGATATGTATATAAAATGTTATCCAATGTCTGTTGTTATATGAAAATAACCTGAGAAAAAATAAGAAAAGAATATGAAAATATGAGAAAATAGAAAACGCAACTCTCCAACTTCTCACCAGAGCGAGAAAATGCTGTAATCTGGAATGAATTAAAGATCCGAGTAGAAATCGAACTTACAACCGCACAAGCCACGACGGCCAATTATAAAGACTAATCACAAAATTTTACCTACAATTAAATCTTTTTAAGGTCAATCATTCAAAACTATGCAATAACAGTAGAGAATGGTGAATTTTAACTGTGAATCTCATTTAGGGCTGACAGTTGGTGTTGGATGACGTCAGCGAAACACACGATTATGAGGAATCCAAGCGATATTCGGTGCCACTGTGTTGATTGAGCAGCGTTTCCTGTATTTTGCACGCTATCTGCTATAATGGCTGTGGAAAGTTTTTAACGCTTATAAAGTGGGTGTGCTAATGATTGGGCTACGTTATATTAGGAAAGGAAGAAATATTTAATATTTCCTTTTGAAAACTTAAGCCTAAAGTGAAGTAAACGCGACAGTTGTGGTACGCTGGTTCCAAGATACTACGTGGTGTTGAGTTCCGATACTCAACGGATATGGAGTGTCTTAGCTTGCCATGTTAATTCACCTAGCCTAATATAATCGGCAAATAAATTGAAATTAAAAATAAATTAGCTCTAAATCTATCAATTTTAACATTTTAAATATTGACAAATATTAGAAATCTAGTTTAGAAAAATGCATGGAAAATTAACGTAGCAGTATTCGAAACCGTGCTTCGGGTATTTAGATTTAGTCCAAGCGCTCATCACCAATCAAACCATGCTTTCGTATCAAGCTACATCGATATTCTTGTACTCTTGTATTGCTTTAACTTTTTATATGGCATATTCATGTTTTAATACGTTTTTAAAAATATTCTGCGTTCCTTAGTGTGAAATAATACTTGTTGAATGAAAATATTTATTATATTTATTATTTATATTATTATTCAGCTTCACGCTGTATCCCGCACACAGCAGGGTAGGCAGAGGGAACCTAGTGTTAAGACACTCCGTTCCCCACTTTCTGCCGAATTCTGGAGGCATTGCGTGTTGAGTGGCAGAACTCAACGCCGCGCTTAACCTCGAAATATAAATTTAAATAAATATTTCATCTCCTCGAGTGGGGATCGAACCCACAATCAATCGGTTTTACAGTCACACCTCGTGCCACTGCGCCACCACTGGCCTCAAATTCATGGAAATATTTAAATTATTTAAAATCAATCTAACTTTTTTTTTGTAATATTTTCCATCATCTTCTTTAGTTAAACGCAATGATTTCTATATGGCTAACTAAAACGCTTCAATAATATCAGAAATTTCTCAATTTTTATATCATTTCAATGCGAAATTTAAATATCATTAGTAAAATTACATTCAAAACGTCATCAGAAAGGAATGAGTGACATCAATCCGAAATAATGATTCAATGACCACGTACAAAAATAGTATATACACGTATGCACATATATTATATGATAGTATACTATAGTATAGTTATCATTCCAATTAGTGGTCTCCATCGGAGTTAATTGGTAGAGATTCATCCGCTTATTCATCAAACCGTTTCAGAACTGCTGGTCAATTTGTTTATGTGGACGTTGAGTTTTGTTTTTTTTGTCATTTGTCGTTTTTTTGTTAACTGACTGTAACTGAGGTGTTTTTATTTTGTTGAATAAGATAGTACCTATCTATAATCACATAGTTAGTATGAGGTTATCGTGGCACAATGGAAAGGACTTGATTGTAAACGTTATGTTGGGTTCGGTTTCGTTATGAGAGAATGAATTAATTGCATTCTCCTACTCTCGTTGAGCACACGTTCCTAAGTATGGCAGTTGAGTTTCGCTACTTAACACACAGTGTCTTGAATTAGAGTAGGAACTCTCCAACTTTCAGGAGAATGAGGATCGTTAACACTAGATTATCTTTGATGTTATATATGAGATATATATAGCATAAAGATGAAAAAAGAAACCTTCAGATTTTTTTTTGTTTATGTCTTAAAAAATGTTTCATACAATCTAATTCTAGTACTAGTCGTGGCCTGCAACTTTGTTTGTATGGACTTAAGACATTGAACGAAAAATTTAGTTAATTCCTCTTCTTCTAGGAATTTTGGGAAATTTGGCATGAAGGTTCCTTCCGTGATGAAGCGGTAATAGGAGGGCCTATTACCGCTTCATCACGGAAGGAACCTTCATGCCAAATTTCAGCGTTCCATGCAGCGTTACTTTGTCTGTGCATTTTATATCAGTAGTTCAGTGAGAGTGAGAGTAGTAGATAGTAGATATGGACCCTTGATACCTGTTTTGAAATTGACATTCCTATACATAGTATAAGTCAATATATAAAACTTGACATTTTCTCCCCCATTATACCGCTCTAGTGACCTGAAACACACAAATTCATGAAATTTAGCAAACAAAGGCAAAACAAAATCGTATTTAAAATGTAAGTGTAAAGCAATTTGGTCTATAACACCTCTGTGGGTTCACCATGAATGGGCTAAAACACTTGAAAGATTAAAAGTACGCGCGAAAATTTCTTTTGTATACAAAATAGTATTAAAAATGGTTACAAATTTTGCTGCTCTGTTATTGTAGTACGGCTGTAAATGATGAATAGAGTTGTGAAAAGTTGAATATTATTTTTTTGAATGAGATACATAATAATGCCTTCAGTGCACCTACTAATAGTTTTTATTAAGCATTTTTATGTTTTTTTTTGTCTATTATAAAGATTATATTGTTATATAGAAATATAATTATTTCTTAGCTCTGGTGTCGAGGAAAAGCGCGGCGTTGAGTTCCGCCACTCAACACGCAATGCCTTCAAAATTTTGTAGAAAATAGGTAACGGAGTGTCGCGCTCGCTCTATCTCAATTTCACTCATCCAAACTGCATAAATGAAATTAGTGGGAAAACTTTGTTTAAAATTGCCGATACGATGTAAAGTTGTCTTTAGTTAAGCGAAATTGAATATAACCAAATTAGTTTCACTTATGTTATTACTTAAACTTTCGATATTCGATAACTTTTGAGATTATCGTGGTAAATATATAATAGTATATTATAAGTATAGACAATACGTATTAAAGCTAAAAAGTTTTTTTTCTTTCTTCTCTCAGAAACGTGTAGTTTATCGATTTAAAAAAAATCGTGGATGGTCCATTTCCGTTTGAATATGGGGTACGTCATAAGTAAAAGTTATTTTATCAAAAAATACTTATTTCAAGGTATTAGGTTACGCGGTCCATAACACTGCTTAAGGCTCATTTTCTTTATTCGTCAACTAAGTCGTTTTATTCGCATTCGGGGAGTCCCTGAATATGGGCTATCGACTAATCAAAGTAGGCTATCATATATTACATACGAATAGTCCCCGTACGTAGCAAAACAATTAGATATAATCACTTCGTCGCTCCCTTTCCGGAGTTTATAATTTGTTAGAATTAGGATGTAAAAATATATTTTTTTCCCAAGTCGATTCTAACTCGAAGAGGTTGAACTCATAATCATCGTTTTTACAACAGACAGATACCAACCCACTCATTGTGAATAATACAGATGTCTAAAGAATACATAGTACATCAAAGAAAGCTTTAAAAAACTGATGAAATGCTTGTCGGACTTGTGACCGTGACCGTGGGTTCTTTTCGTTGGATGTAAATTGGATAGGATTGTAGATCAGGACGAGGAGTGCAACATATAAAAGTAGTACTCCCCATCCTGATCTTAACAAACCTAAGTTTGCGGATGTATGTACTAATTTTGTATGAATTAAACTACAATTAAAAATTTGTAATTGTTTTAATCTGGAATATACAGCTTTCAAGTTTCCAGCTTGATACCTCCAAGCGATCTCGAGATAAATGGTCTTCGAGATAAGTGATCCTATAAGAGTTACGTTTTTATCTTTTGAGGTTCGGAACCTTAAAAATGAAGAAAAAAAACACTTTAACCTACTTCCATGCAAGGGAATTGGTTAGCATAGACTCGAAATAGTCCTTCTAATTCCCGTGGCAAGTTTCTCGGTTTGGTATCAGCACGCTATTGTTTTGTTCTTAGTTTGGAATGACGCCAATTAGGGACAGGTGAAAGAGGTTAGCAGACTGCGACCTTGTGTTGTGTTTGTATATTTATATATGTTTTTGTTCTGTTTTCTTTTGGTTGTAGGTTCGATTTCCGGACATTACACCGAGTATTTCATTAATTATTCATTTCATCGCTCTGTTAGTGAGACTGAAAAAGTTGGGATGTGAAAATTGGGATACATACTTTTTTCTAATTAGAAAAAATATTGACTACAATATTATTTATTAGTAACGGCTTCTACTTTAAATCAGTAATGAACTTGATTTATTTAAATAAATTAATCAAATTGGCCTAATTAATTTTACTGAAATAGATGAGAGTGGATATCGGAGTATGATTTATAGTATGATGATGTATATACAGATAATCTTATAGTTTATCTGTATATACATTGCGTCATTTATAATATTGTTATTTTAGCTTTACGCTTCTAATAAATACTAACAAAATGGATTAATAAAAACGAATCCCAAAATTTTCTTTAAAACTATACTTAGATTTTACGTGCACTTATAGTTTTCCGTATTCAAAGAAATGCTAAACTATGATTCCTCCGTGATTTCAATGCTGCTGGTGCTGTCCTTCACAGTGAGTTATGGTACATTACATTTGGCAAAGTTACAAAACATAGAAAACATTGAAATTTACAGATGTATGTATACTTATTTTAATTTTGTTAGTATTATAGGTGTAGGTATTCTTAAAATTAATATCTTGTTTTTTTTTAATAATTAAAATATATAAAAATCATGAAAGATAAATTAAGTAAGTCTATATAAGTGGAGAATGAAATATTTTTGGCTAAACAGAGTGGAGTTTTTGAAAAGTGCTAATATTGATCTACACAGTATTCGCATACAGCAGGCTAACTAGTGTTTAACACTCCATTCTGTGCTCCATCTAATTTTGAAACAATGTATGTTGAATGGTGGAACTTAACGCAGAACTTTTTTTTTATCAAAAATAAATTTGACTCCACAATTTGATTATACATTTAATATTCCACAAACCCATAAAATGTTATCACTAACTTCCCCGCTACATCTTATATCTCGGACGGGATTTCTAAAACACGCAGCACCGCCACTTGTTTACGGCCTAAGCTCCAGGTGTTGGGAGTGTTACGCCGTTAAAATCACTATCACAACGAAATATGAATGCTCTTGAACTACGTGTTATAGTTTAGTTGTACTGTTCTATGTTATTGTATAGTTGTGATAGTGGGTTGTGTTGTGATAAGAGAAGGTATTCTTAAATATAAATAGTATTTTAAGCAGAATATACTGTTTATTTAATATTTTTATTTTTCTTTTAAATGGGTTTAATTAAGAAGCAAAAAATAGCTTTACGTTTGCATATTACACTCCGTTCCCCATTTTCTGCCCAATTTCCGAAGAGAAAATGAAAAAAAAAACACTCCCTTGAGAAAATGAATTAGGAATTTAGGAAAAACCTCTCTTAGGACTCCATTACATTATATTCCAATATACCAAATCTCAACGTTCTACGCTGCTTGTTGACTGTCAGTCACTCAGTAACAATATATAATAAGTAAATAATTCATTCAAAAACTTTTTTATAACCTATATCCAATACTTTTTATATTTTTAAACGATAAGTCCGCTGAGTTTACAAGTACTTATGGCTTCTTTTCAGGCTTCTCGATCAATTTTAGTCTTCAAGGCTCATTGACGCCAAACATACTAACCTACTCATTGATTTTTTTTTTTTATTTTATTTTGTATGTTAAGAAATATTGTTAGAAAGATGGTGGAATCTCATTAAACTTAAAAGCATAAAAAATCTACGCAAATAACAGAATAGGCACGGGGAACCTGGTAGTAAGACACTCTTTCTTCGCGCGCCGCTTCTCTTTCCATAGTTTTTTTGGAAACTATAAGTCCTATCGAGATGATCCCTTTTTGATTCAAATAAAGGCACATTCCAGAAATTGCATAGTAACGAAACTGATTGCCGTGCTTTGTCTTATTACCAAAATGAGGAAATAAAAATGAAAAAACAAAAATTCTAACCATACATATACATCGAGAAAAAAATTGTTTATATTAAAAATCGAACTATTTTCTTCTTTCTTTCTTCGTCTTTCAGGCCAAGAACGGAATTCTAAAGCCTCCTTTGTAGGCCAAAATATGGGGAAAACGTGAAAAACAATAAAAAAATATTTTCTCCAGAAAAATATATATAACAAAACTCATTAAATTGAACCAATAAAATACCAGGAAAACCAAAAACTTTGCAATTTCAGTAGAAAACAGGCGAGCAAATTACAACAACATCGCATGCATATGATGAAATTATCCATTTCGACATGTTGTAGGGCGAAAAAAAATTACTTAATAGTAAGTATATTTTTCCGCCGACGCTAATTTACCTTTAAAATTTTGTTTGCTTCCAAGAAAATATTTCGTTGTGAGAGCTGACTGCACGTACCGTACACTACTCGAGCTATCGACATTGTATTGAAATGATTTATACACGTGTTTTACTTAAAAATATTGTTATTTTTTTTATTAATTTGCTTTTTAATATGCTTCTATGTGTCGTGGTGGTTCAATTGGGTGTATTTGTAAACGATGGTTGTGGGTTTGATTATCATTTTTGGGTTATTGTGATTTTTTTTACATCTTCGTGTTCTTGATTTTTTTAGACAAAATTCAATATTGTTTTATACTTTTAGTAGTCGTACAAAGACTTAATAATAGATAAAAAACAACTTAACGTTTTTCCGTGTACATTCTGATCCTCACTTACCGCTTAATTTTTGACAAAAGTACATTTTAAATGGCGGATCTCAACGCCTTCTTCTTCAAGACTCAGAAAATGAAAATCAGTATACTCATATCCTCGAGTGGGGATTGAACCCACAACCATCACCTTTACATTCAACTACTATCCCACCGCCCCACGACGGCCTCAATACTAGATCAGTTCATTTCAACACTTTGAAATTTGCAAACAACAAATAACAAAACTTAAAATATAACACCTACAAAAATAAAGGTCAGACGTTTCAATACGTATTGTATTGTATTAATAAATTTTTAGCGCCTCAATA
>DWQW01007244.1:0-15257 GCA_018249695.1 Heliconius erato demophoon | reverse complement strand
CTACTGATTTGAATGCGCTCAGTGCCATCGAGTCACACTTGATTGGCCCTGACAAGAACCAATGACAATTGAATAAGACCAACTCCGAGCCATCGCCTCTTTATTGTTTACTAATTGTGTTTTATTACGAAAGAATATTAAGTTTGCTGCTTTATTATTTTTTATCTATATTATGTGATGTGAAGCATATGAAACTATTGAAAACAACAAACATAATAGAAATAATAATATTAAATATTTTAATTTCATTTATTTGATCTATAATTCAATTTTCAATTTATATCAGGTCAGTAGCCTCTTATAAAGTAAACATTGTCATGTCAGAAATAGAATAAATACGAGTGTCGTTGAACGCATTAAATGCAACTCGATATGTTTCACTTGATTGGTTTTGTCATGCGCCAATAACAATTGATTATGTTGGCAACACTGTCGGGCCATCTGTCGGCCATTGTGTGACGTCATATCGTGGTGCCGTCGCCAAAGTTTTTGGAGAGAAAGCAACTGTTCGGAAACAATAAATCGTGCATGCTGTTCTAGTGTTGCTGTGTATAGACATTCCTTTGTTCTCTCGGTGCATGATGTATGAAATATTTGATTCCGGAGATAAAATTGTGATCAATGCTTTGTGTTTTGAGTAAACTACGTTTGAGTTTTAAATATAAAACTGGAAAGCTTTTAAATAAAAAGTAAATAAAGAATTTTATTGACAGCTGTCGTTAAATCGAGCACAATTCAGGTTTTAATTTATTGGCACCTAATCCCGGTACATCCAATGCAAATACATTCATCACGGCTAATGCACGGGAAGTGATCGTCTGTCACGGGGTAAATCCGGATTAAGCGACTTCGGCGTGATGATTAGAAAAATGGGATACAGTTGTAAATAATTTAAAATTAATTAAAGTGAAAAAACTCAATGTCATTTATTTTAAGAATGGAAAATTAAGCTTTGAAATTAGGATTCTGAAAATTATTTTAATATAAGCAATTGTGAACAGTGTTTTGCATTATTTGAGAATATTAATTGGGATGTAATTCAAATAAATAATCAAAATGGAAGCCTTCACTGGAGTGTTTATGAAACACTAAGGAATTTAGATAGGCGTCAAGAGCGTGATTATCTAAAGTCAAAGGTCATTACGTTAAAATATTCGCCTGTTAAAACGTTAAATATTTCAACAATCACTCGCTTAAAGTGTGGGAGCTAACTTCCATTGGCAATTAACAGTATTTGCAATTCAGAGTTCGGCATCGTTAGCGACAAAAAAATTACCGAACGAAAAATTAAGAAGCAAGAGTAAACACAAACTGGCGACTAAGATAGCCCCCAAGTTCCCTCTGCAAAGAATTGAATTTGAAAACTTCAAAAATAAATTTAAGGAAACGTGACTTTAAAGATAGAAACGTTCAGTTAAATTTTAAACGCATCACCTAATTACGTTTATTCTTTACTTAGAACTCCTTGTTCAGATTTCGCGGAAACTTGACTGTTGTTTTATTCTTTTCGGGGAGGCTTTATGAATAATTTAAAACTTCTAACTCAGCCTCAATCCTTTGCAAACAAGAGCTGCAGACGTACCTGAAACAAGCAAAGAAAATTCGTTATAGATTGCGAAATCGGAGGAGATTCCCTCGTGGCGTACGGCCTCGTACGTTAGGATCACACAGACTTCTGTTCTTTTAAATATTTTACTACAATATAAGATAACATTCTCAACCGCCCAGACAGTCCACTGAACTTGATCGACGATAGTTCATGCAACAAACTGGGAGTATGAAATAGAATTTAAAAAGATATATATAGAAAGATTAATGATACTTGTAGTTTATAAGATGCCTGGAAAATAGATATGCGGAACAGTAAATGGTGCCGTGTTTATTTTTCCATTTTATAAGTGGATTTGCGGTATGTAGGCCAACATTTTAGACTTATAGGCAGATTCGTGATTGATTTTTTCATTACTATGTCCCAACCTACATTTTGCAATTGAGATAGATTTTTGATGATCTATTTTTTTAGAATGTCATATGCTATCTGGTTTATCTTTTAAAGGTGGAAATGTATTATCACAAAATATTTTTATTATTTATTGGGGACTTTCTTCTTGTTACATGCTCGTCTCTTTCAAACCATGATTGGTGATCAGAGAGGAAACATATATATCATTTCTTTAGTTTGTGCCTTATTAATTTTTTTCCGATAGAAAATTGAATCCACAACCATAGTTAACTGTAAAACATTCACCAACTTCACCTCAAATGGCTTTTGCACATAATATTTCATTGAAATAAATATTATTTGCTTAGAATTATAATATTTTTACAAATTAAACGTTTCTAAATAATATAAAATTGTATGAGTTATACGAGAAAATAATATGCACGCTGCACAAAGCGTAACTTGAAAAATCACCATTACGCCTACACCGGACTGCTATACTATAGCTTGTACTCCCGTAATTACTGGTGCTGAAAAATTGTTATCACCGCCGCGGCAAATCAAACCCTAAACCCGAAGCATAAAGTTCAATTTCTAATATCTGCAAAAAAATTTTGAATGCAATTAATATTCATATTTTAGAATGAAATTATGAACCGTGTCAATTTCAATTAAAGTCTAATGTCATTTGCGTGCAGCAATGACGTTTGACTTCAAAACTGAAATCAAAACATAACATTGATGGAGTGTTAATGGGGCCAGTCGTGGCGCAGCGATACAGTGGTATGACTGTAAACGCGACAGGATGTTTGTTTGATTCCCATTTGAGGAAATTAAATATTTAAAATTCTCATTTCCTTGTTCTGTCAAAGAGGCATAGCGCGACTTTGAGTTCCGCCACTCAACATGCAATGGCTCCAGAATTTGGCGGAAAGTTGAGAACGGAGTGTGTTAATATTAGGTTCCCTCAGCTCACCCCGCTGTGGGCTAGACTGAGGGAAGTATTAAGTATTAGGTACAGCTAAAAGCTAAAAAAAACGTTAGCGGATTAAAAGTCCAGTCCAGTAATAGATGAATGTCGTGAATCGTGTTGTAAATAAATATAAGGGGGTAGCGTTTTTAATTCTTACATCTGTCGCCGTTGCGGTACAAAAAACGGGGGTTATTACCCCCTAAATAAGGTCAGGGGGATGCTTGTGAATGGCCATGGAGTCAGTTATAGCAATTCCTATAATGCCCTTTCAAAACAAATTTATTTTAATGTGTACTTGTTTAAAATTAAATTACTTTTATTGTTTATTAATATATTTGAATAAATGTTCAAAAGGGTGTTCGAGTGTTCCATTTAGGGTTTAAGTGATAAGCATTGTAGGCCATTCATGTTGAACAGTAAAATTTGAAACGTTTTAAGCTTTGTGGATACAATATTTAAACAAAATTTAATAATAATTGATAGCTATAAGTATGTTTTTAATTGTTTAGAATTATTTAAAACATACTTCAATTGTCAATTATTATTGAAATTATTGTAAACAAAAGTCCAAATTCAAAAAGTTATTTTAGCAGGATAGGTGGGTGCATTAGTTATTTTTTAATTTCTTCTCAACAAATCCTTTCTATTGTCAGATCTATAAGCTAATGCAAATTTTTATTCAGAAATAAAGAATATTTATACCAGGACCTTTACCAGACGGATAGTCGTGGCGCAGGGGCACAAGCATACGATAGTAAACGCAACAAGTTGTGGGTTCGATTACTACTCGAGGAAATGAAATATTTAATATTTTTATTACTCCGGTCTGGTAACAAACCCAATCCACCACTCAACGCTTAATGCCTCCAGAATTAGAATTAGGAAAGGGAAGTGAACTTAACAGGAACGGAGTGTCCTAACACTAAGTTATACTTATCCTGCTTTGTGCGAGATACAGCGTAAAGCTAAAGAAAATAATATTGTAAAATTATGAAAAATCATCAATAAATATTATTGTAATTTAAACTTTTGCAAATTAATATAAAAAATAATATCTGCAGTCTGAATAAAAGTAATATCTAGTCTTAAGGCCAGTCGTCGCGCAGGGGCATAAAATGTGACTGTAAAACCGACTGGTTGTGGGTTCGATCCCCACTCGGGGAGATGAAATATTTTCTTAAATTTATATTTCCATTTCTTCGCCCTAGTGTCGAGGCGCGAAGCGCGGCGTTGAGTTCTGCCACTCCTCCAGAATCCGGCAGAAAGTAGGGAACGGAGTGTCTTAACACTGGGTTCCCTCTGCCTACCCTGCTGTGCGGGATACAGTGTGAAGGTGATTATTATAATATTTGCAACAGTTAAACAGCACTGCATAGGCTTTAAAGTACCTGCCCATAGCACTAGGTTATTATTGTATCCGGTCGTGTAGGTGCCGACCGTATAGTTGGATATTACACGTCATTACCGGAGTTTGTCAACTGAAATGAAGTGTCAATTTTCAATTCATTTTGAGTAAATTGTGCTGGCGGTGGTACTTATATTTTGGGTAATATTTGTTTATTATTTTTAACTTTTGCAAGTAAAATTTATGATTGTTATTTTTTTTTACTAATAATATTATTATTTTAAAGACTGAGGAATATCTGCACGTTTAAAATTGCGCCAATTAATTCAAGAAAACAGTTATTTTGTTGTTATTTTGTCTACTTTGTAATCGCATTACATACAATTTATTATACATTTTAAGCAATATACTTTTAATTCGATTAAAATAAAAAAAACACTATGTTTAAGAGAAGTTTATCTGCATACAACTGAACTGCAAAAACTGAACTTAAACCTTTTATGAGATTAGCGTATTTTTTCGATGAGATAAATGAAATAGATATTAGTGAAAAATGAATTAAAAACTATTTTTTAAATAATTTCTTAATTAATTAAAAACAAATTTTTTGACATAACTATTACGTACTACTTAAACTTACAACTTATCATAAATAAAAAAAAAGTACACAAAACAGTCTCACAAGTCAAATAAAGAAAAATGACAAAATCAAATCACATCATATCAACATTCAAATTCAAAAAATACATGTCCATAAAAGGCAAATATAGAATTTGTCCAATTTCAGCCTCGCTATGAGCGAAAAGACTGCAATGCGCCGGGCGCCGGCACTAACTCAATAACACCACCGCATGGTCTGCGCGTCCCTAATGCTGCCTCCACGTTGGCCCAACGCACCTAGCCATGCTGGACTTGAAGAAATAACTTGGAAACCAGCTCATCTTTCTCACATCCAACCAACTTAACACCATTGGCCAATTTAGTCCAACGTTGAGAGTTAAAAATAAAATTCTCTATATTTCCTTGATTTTACAACCGTCTCATATCAGTGATGCAATTAAACGAACTTTCATACGGATTCGGCTTTTTGTTCTACCTTTTTCGCTAATCGGGACTCTCCAGTGTTTGGGCTGATATTATTTTATTAAGTAATCAAATTATATGCACGTCCGGCCTCGTCAGCCGTTACGTAGCGTCGCCTGAAAGCGTACATATATGCGAAAATTGTTATCTAATTTTTGTTTTCTTTGTGAATGTCATTTTAGTTTTGTAACATGAAAATATTATTTAATCTTTTTAGAAAATCTAAGTTTTGCTCTTTAAAAAATATATCGTTTCATCTTAGATCTGTATCAGATACTGGCTGCATTGCTATTTGCTTCAGACCTAACTGGAGAAATGTAATTTATTTGTATTGATCATGTAAATATTTGCTCAATATGGCTCAATAAACCGGGGCTTAGATTTGAAATAAGAAGTGAGGTAGGGGAATGATTTAAAACACGAGAAGGAAAAACTGCAAACAAAAACATTGCCTTTATATGTTACAAAATCCAGTGGCAAATAATATTTTTTTTTCGCTTCACGATGTATCCCGCGCATAGCAATATCGGCAGAAAATATGTGGAGACCTAGTGTTAAAACACTCCGTACCCATCAAGACAGTTAAGTTCTCCACTTTCTGTAAAATTCTCAAGGCATTACGTGTTCTCTCGTCACCAAAGCGAAAGATTAATAAAAAAAATAATAAATTTCATTTTCCGAAACCTTAAAATTTGTTACTTAGATCTAATTGTTAATAAATGTCAAATTTGAAGGAACAAACATGGTTAAATTCCGATACACTACAGAACGGGAACAGTGCCACTGTTAAAAAGAAAAACATTAATTATATAGCTAATTTATGTTAAAATAACTTTTTTCAAAGAAACTGTAATAAATATAGTGTATTATTATTATAGTTTATGATACTCTGTGTGAATAAAAAAAACGAATTTTTCGTTTTCCAAGCCATGTAAAAGGCGCTGTTCGTAGAAAAAAAAACTTTTATATACTGTATTTTTGGTGAAATCAATACGTATAGCAATTTTTCTTCCAGCGACGTCATAAATCATTATATCCATACATATTGGCTATCGGATGTAGAAGCGAAACTAACCAAATACGACAAAATATCAGAGTTTTTGCTCGAAAACTTTTGGCAGTCAGCACGACTGGTATTGATCAAAAAGTCCCCGCGTATACATAGATGGTCTTTGTGGTGGTACTCAAAGTAAATATTATTTCTTTTTTTTCATTGAGGAAGAATATAGAATTTTTATTCAATTGATATTTGCTTTGTTTGGAGGAAAAATGTTGCGTTGTATTTCACCTCTCAAGGAGCGGTAAGCGAGAAGCAGAGTGTCCTGACACTAGGCCCCCTCTGCCTCCTCTGCTATATGCGGGATACAGTGTGCTGTTTACATAACCAATGACGGGTATATTTTTTCATTCTGTGTCTTATTCATGAGATGAGTAATGGAATAATATTATTATATTAATGTCAACCATAAAAGGCTTTAGTGGAGTTGGTTTATAGACAAAACATTTATATAAAACTAGCAAATCCAACCGCGGCTTCGCCCGCTTGAACTTAGTGTTTTATTATATCCAAATAATATAAGAAAAGGCATAAATTGTAGCTTATGTTTTATTCTGATGTATAAGCTATATCACTGAAAATTTTCATCAAAATTCGTTTAAGCGTGAAAGTGTAACAAACATACATACTCACACACAAACTTTCAAATTAAAAATATTAGTAACATAAGTAGGATTACTATATAATATATAATATAAGCATACATAATTTTTGTAAATTTAATAGAGAAACTTATGAAAGTGTACAGAGAAAAAACAAAACACTTCTAATTTTAAAATGGTTCCTATTAATATTCACATTTTATATTTCATTTTATTCTCTCTTATTACAAAAAAGAAATCTTCATACTAAACCTAGGAAACAAAAATTGTGTAGCCTAAAAATATTTACTATTAGCATTTAGGTTAACATTCATAGTAATACATTATATACATTCTTGACTAGTAAATGGGCCATAGCTGGCATTAGACAAATTGGCAGGGAGCCAGGCTTTGAATAAATAGCCGTATAGTGCATACCCAGGTTCCCTACCACGAGTTCTTACTACTCTACTTACGTACGTACGTATGTTGCTTTAGTAAAGAATAGTAGTGTTGCAATATTATTGATTTGATGTTAAGTAAATGATTGTATTTTGGATTCGATAGTTTTTATATTTTTTATATATCAGCTTCACGGTGTATCCCGCACGCAGCAGGATAGGCATAAGGAACCTAGTGTTAAGGCACTCTGTCGCATTCTGGAGGAGTTGTTTATTGAGTGGCGAAACTCAACACCGCGTTTTGCCTCAATACCAGTATGTAAGAAATAAAAATATAAATTTAAGTAAATATTTCATTTCCTTGAGTAGGGATCGAACCCACAACCAGTCCCGTTTACACTGCCCCACGACTGGCTTCATAATGAAAATTTATATATGACTTGTATAGTTCAATTACAGTATTTAAACACAATTTTTTAATCTTCTACCAATTTCTTTGAACGGTATTTTTTTTTGTACTATATTTCTTCTAGGATCTTTCTAACTATATCGATGTTTGCTAAAGAAATAAAAGCAAATGTTTATAGTTGAATGTTTGAATATTTACTACGCATTGGCCAGGCTTATCTGTAACGACTAGTTTTACGATTGAAGTTGTCTTAGGAGATAAGTTTTAGTGATAAAGATACCTTTATCATTATTTTTTTTCTAATACGATAAATGGAGAATGTTAAATTGTATAAAATGAAATTCGTTATTTAGATTTATTCAAAATATTGTAATGAAATAAAGTACGGCGCTGTGTTCCGACACGAAATATCTTAATTATAAGTTCAATCGAAAAGTGGAGAACGGGTTGTTTTAACTCTAAAATCTCCATGTGCTTACTCTACTTACATATTCAGAATAGAGTGTGAAGTTTAAAGAAAAGTGCTTTAGTATGGCATAAATACATTTTTTTTCAGCTTCACGCTGTATCCCGCACACAGCAGGGTAGGCAGAGGGAACCTAGTGTTAAGATACTCCGTTCCCAACTTTCTGCCAATTTCTGGAGGCATTGCGTGTTGAGTGGCGGAACTCAACGCGGCGCTTTCCCCTCACCACCAGAGCGAAGAAATAAAAATATAAATGTAAATAAATATTTCATTTCCCCGAGTCCCCACTCGAAGAAATGAAATATTCTATAATATCGAACCCACAACCAGTTGATTTACAGTCACACTTTGTGCCCCTGCACCACGACTGGCATCAAAGCCTTTTAGTTATATTAAGCTTTACTAATCGTCAAATATATTTTATTTCGACAGAACTACACTAAGGCCCACACAAAACAGACAAAGTCGAACATTTTGTCGAAACTAACAACCGTTCCCCGGAGATTTCGTGATATATCAAACGCAAATGTGGCGGTTGACCCACTAATGTCTCGACGGGGCTAAATTCCAAGATTCTTCCGTTAATAGAAAAGGTTTTCCCTTTTTTCTACAAATTGAGAGAACCGTCACTTTGCGCTGTGTTCGAATTATATGTATAACGCCTGTACTCTTATATATTTATTTTTTATTTATTTATTTTATTTATTTTAAAACATATTAGCAAAGTTATACAAGAAACAATTTGTACGATAATAACCGCATTAGTGAAACACTGTGTCGCGGCTATTAACGCCGACCTCACAAGCGTTGCTTAATATCAAAAAATAAATTACTAACTGTTTGAAATATATATATGAAAACAAAGCAAAATTACAATAAAATAGAAAAAATAATAATAATAATTATAAAGTAACGTAAAATAAAAATATGCGTAGGTGTTTGTGGGTGTGTGTGTTTGTGTGTGCGTGAGTGTATGTGTGTATGGGTAATTTAAGTCTCATATAGTTTTTGTTTTGTAATTTAAGTCTCATATAGTAAGGATACGGATAAGATTTTCTGTGTCATCATAATTTAATGTTAAAAGCCAATTTTTTAATTCAATTTTACACCTTCGTAGGGTTAGGTGGTGGATTCTAATTTTTTCATTAACTTTATTATATAGCGTTGGGCATATTTATATGTAGGTATTAAGTGTAAATATATGTATATTTTTTTGTTTTTTTTTTCAGCTTTACATTTTAGCCCGCATAAAAGGCAGCAGAGATTATAGTGTCCACTCCGTTCCTCAAATTTTGTTCGTAATCGAGACATTGTGTGAAACCGCGCTGGCAAGAGAAATGAATTTATTCAATTCTCCAAATAGAAATCGAACCCATAGCCTACCGACGCTGACCCACAGCATACCGAATGCCTCATTTATGAAATACAACAATAGATTAATAAATAAAAGTAAATATTTTTGAGATCGTCGTGGCTCATGGGTATAAGGGTGTGACTGTAACGCGACGGTTATAGGTTCGATCCCCACTCGAAGGAATATTTTTTTTTATTTATTAATATTTTAATTTCTTCGCTCTGGTACAAAGGCAAAAATCTGGCGTTGAACTCCGCCACTCCACACGCAATGCCTCGAAAAATTCGGCGGAAAGTGTGGAACGGAGTGTTTAAGCACTAGATTCCCTTAGCCTATCCTGCTGTGTACGGTATACAGCGTGTTTAAAAAAGCAAATATTTCATTTTGCGTTAGTTAATGTTTTAGTTTTACGATTCGATGAGCCGTTCATTTACTTCATGTCATAGTGGGACGCAGTAAAACGGCAATATCGACTTAAGAGAGGTAATAAAAAGGTTTCAACTTTATTATGGTTGTCAGTAGGAGCGGCGCTGTGAGTGCGGAGTTTTGGTTGTTTAGAGTGTTCTCGTATTTGATATCGTAATCAAGTTCAAATTTTTATTATTCGGGCAATATGGCAGATTTTCGTTGAAATATTTCACGAAAAGTTTTATTGCTTCGAAGTTTAGAAGGGAAATGTATATTTTTTTCGTATATATGTATATATTATGTAAAATATTTAAAGGACGTTTGAATTATAAAAGTATGCATAAGTACAGCCCTGCATTGCCCCTAGAATTTCACGGAAAGTAGAGAACGGTAGTGTTTTAACACTAGGTTCTCAGGTTTCCTCTGCCTTGCCTGCTATATGCGTGCAACTAAAAAAAGTCAAAAAATATATATTTTTTACTGTATAATATGTAAAAACGTAGCAGCTTTTTAATTCGACGCTCCGGCTCGATATTTGACAGCATCAGGTGTCAGCCAAATAAAAATATTCATGAATATGGATTCAGCCTGCAGGTACGCTGGAGTCAGGTACATCACGTCAGTACACTATAAATGGATATATCTGTAAGAACTGTTATTATTTTCTGCAATCCATTTAAAAGAACCAGTTAAATGTTAAAATATTATTATTATTTAATAAAATCTTATGTATTATAGAGGCCAGTAACGTGTCGGAGCGTGGCTTTGATTCTCACGAGAGGAAATGAAATATTTTATATTTTCATTTTTTGCTGGCGTCGATGCAAAGCATGGCGTTAAGTTCCGTCGTTCAATAAGCGATGCCTCCAGATTTCGGCGGTCTACCCTGTTATGTGCGGGTTACAGCATAAAGCTGAATTATAAAAATCTTCTTTATTTTATTAAATTAAGGTAATGCATTATGGATGTGTCTATGCGTTGTTTAAATATAAACTTGTGATAAGTGGCGGAATTTAGCTCCGTATCCGTATTCAATTTATTTAAATTATGATCTGACGGAAGAGCTCTTGACTATATAGCTTGACATCAGACTTCTATTTGCGAGTATATGCGTACTCACGTAAGCACATACTCGCAAATCATCATTCATTACCAGTTTAATAGAATGTTATCATATTTTTTACTTTTTACTAAGAATTACGCATGAGGCTTGTAGTGGCGCAGGGGCACAGAGTTAGACTGTAAAATCGACTGGTTGTGGGTTCGATCCCCCACTCGAGGAGATAAAATATTTACTTACATTTATATTTTCATTTCTTCGCTCTGGTGTCGAGGCGGAAGTGCGGCGTTGAGTTCCGCTAAACAAGACGCAATGCCTCCAGAATTCGGCAAAAAGTGGGGAACGGAGTGTCTTAACACTAGGTTCCCTCTGCCTACCCTACTGTGTGCAGGATACAGCTTGAAACTGATTATTAAGAATTATTCTTTGTTTTGTGCATGATTTTAGTTTTACTCAAATTAGTTACTTACTTATATTAAAGCGAAGCTTGTGAGGCGAGAGAGCGTTAATATGAGAATACCTTAAATATATTTCTAACATATTCTAATTAAGAGCTAAAAAGTTCTATAGTTTTAAGAATTAACGTTCAATTTCTTTGTGAAACTCTATACCACAAGAATGTCTCGTTTCATTGAAATTCTTAAAATAATTCTGAAGTAATTTGCGTTGATATTCCGGCGGTCCGCTGGGATAAAGAAATTTGATATATACTGCTTTTAATCGTTAGAGACTAACAAGATATGAAACCTAATTTATATTGCGTATTAAAGATAAACTTAAAAAAGCGTGTGCAATAAAATAATATAAAAATATGTTTATAAAATAGATGAAAATTATAGTTAAAGGTGTAGTATTTTTTTTTTTGATACGTAACCGATACCGACCATTTGATACGTAAAAGCTACAACGGCGGCGCTACAACGTGATTCAAATTAACGTGGTTTTAAAGATATTTAAGAAAAGTGCTGTTATTTTTCAACAATTTTAAATTTCTAGAAGATAAGAATAGTTTAAAAGGAAAATACTGCTACGAAGCTACGAGACTACGTAGCGCTACGCTTTGTAGTACGTCAATATATCCGTAGATGTTGCTACGAGAAAGAAAAGTTTAAACTTTATTTTAACTTAAATTACGTAATAAAATATATAGATAAAAAAGAAATACCATTCTGAATAAATAAAATATAAATTCGAGACATTCTGAACACACGTTTTCATTTGTCGCACTGATATATTGTATTCAAAAGAAGTCAATAAAGATATGGATAATTTTCATAGCTACACAAAACCAACTAACATATATCTGTATATTTGTATAGAAACGTAGCGCGTCGTTTTAGATAACCCAACAATACAGGGGGACCATTTACTCAATAGTGTCGCTACAAAGGTCTCTATTTTCAATGTTTATATCGGCGTATCGAAAAACGCGTAACCTGCTTTCATATTTATGTATAGCGATCGTTTCATAAAATATATGTATGTGTATATTCGGCAGAATAGGTTCGATATTCAGATTTTTACTATATCATTGGATACAAACTAAAGGCAAGTTGGATAAAAAAAGTAGCGGATGTTGTTATTTGTTCGAGAAAATTGTGTTGTGTTGTAATATTATATTCTTGTAGTTCTATTTCTAGTTTTGCTACTGACATGTACATCGTATAAATCTCGCATATCTTGTATGGTAGAGTAGTTTTAAAATCAACATATGATGCTGGTATACATAATAATGTAGCGCAAATTTATTTTTTTCTTTCATCTTCGTGCTGTACCCTGCGCATAGCAGGGTAGGTAGAGGAACCTGGGAACCTAATGCTAATACACTTCGGCCCTATTAAGACACTTCCTTTCTCTACTTCTCGTTCAATTCTGGAAGCGTTGCGTATTGAGTGGCGGAACTCAACGCCGCGATATCTTTGCCTCGATACCAGTGCAAAGAAATGAAAATATTAAATATTTCCTCGAATGAGAATTGAGTCCACAACCTATTGTATTTATAGTCACTTGTGCCTCTCAACCTCGACTGGCCGTGACCAGCCAGAAAAAGCCAGAAAAAGTATGTTTTGTAATAGTTTTTTTTGGGATTCATTTCAATGTTTACCAACTATCTACTGTTTGTTAGCATATCGCAATAGTACACCATATCGCCATTACGACTAGCTCATAGCAAAGAGGCATAAATCTCAATCATAATTTGTGTGCGTCAGGCGTGGGCCAGCAGCCCGTGATTGATGGGCCCTGCCCGCGCATTGCAAATGCAAACTGGCCGACCGGAGGCTGGTCGCCTTGCAAAATGGCCGACTATCAATTTGGCCGACAAATTTATTAAAAATCTATTAGTCGGTCACGGTTTGTAAGCCGTAACGCTAGATTTATTGTTATTTTATGACAGCGCTATAGTTTTGCCATTTTCGCAATTTTGTTTTGCTGAACTCTACATTTTTGTTAATATGGTAAAATTTTGTTCGAATTCTATTATGCATTGGTGAAATTGTATTTTATTTACGATTTTGTACTATTATTATATATGAAAGTTTAATGTTTATATTGGTTAAATTTTTAATCTCGTATTGATGTTTGCGGTGTACTCATGAATTGTAAATAGCTTTGAAAGCTAAAAATAAAGTACAGTATTTTTCATAAAGTATTATTTGGTAAACATTCATTTTAAATAATATTTTCAATTTAAATATTGCTTTAACTGAAACTGGTGAACGGAGATGTTTGTCTCAAAGTACGTACTAAAATAAGATATTCTCTTGTAAAAGTTATAAAATGCAATGTTTTTTTAACGTCACATTTTATTCCTTATAGTATATATTGGTATGATAGCACTTTGTGATTAGACTCTCCTGTCTCCACTCTTAACTCAACGCCGTGCTTAGTTTTCGAAGATAAGATGAAGAAGGTGATTTTTTAACAACCTTGTAATTAGATATAATCAACAAACATATAAGCTTATAAAAGCAAAACCGTGACATTTTAAAAGGATTTTCATACTTAATATTTTCTATCCATTGTTTGAACTAACCCATTGCTTAACGCCGAGGTCATTGACACTGCTCGGGTGCGGGGGTATGTGATTGCGTAAGAATCGTTAGTTCCGGCACTATCCAGCTATCACCCATAATCATACATAGACTCATATTATATTGATTTCGTATATAATATTTCTTTTTGTTCTTTTTAGGGTGTTAGAGAGAAGCTAGTGTTAAATTGTTATTTTATTGCTTGAGCCTAATTTTTTGTCAGCATCAATTCCTCTTTGTTTGCCCTTCTTTTTGCGGGATACAGCGTAAAGCTAAAACAAGCTTAATAACCATCGATTTTTCACTGTTTTCCCAATTCTCTAAACATTTCACGTTAAGTAGCGCATCTCAACTTTACCGATAGCCATATACGATTATCAATACTATACATAGGAAAATATTATTTAAATCCCCTAAATGCCCAAAAATCTAATCAGTTCCTGTCTTCTGGCAGCCTAATACTAAAATATGTTAAAATAAAAATAAGAACTACACGTTAGCTATACGCTAATGCTAGAAAATGTTATAATATGTTAATTAATTTTATTATTTAATGAGGCCAGTGGGGGCGCAGTGGCACGAGGTGTGACTGTAAAACCGACTGGTTGTGGGTTCGATCCCCACTCAAGGAGATGAAATATTTACTTAAATTTATATTTCCATTTCTTCGCTCTGGTTAAGCGCGGCGTTGAGTTCAGCCACTCAACACGCAATGCCTCCAGAAATCGGCAGAAAGTGGGAAACGGAGTGTCTTAACACTAGGTTCCTTCTGCCTACCCTGCTGTGTGCAGGATACAGCGTGAAGCTGATTTATTTATTATTATTTAATTAACTTTTAACTCTTATATTTAAGTAAAATATAAAAATATCTCTACAAAACACATCTTGACTTATCTCTACATTATACAAAAATGTGATCACTGAATAAAATAAAACAAAAATATACTCGTATTTTATATGAAATTGCCATGATTTTATTCCCTTATGCAACATACATAAGCATGTCACGTCAATATCGAAACAGAATGCAGAACATGCATTCAGAGAGTGCGAGTGGGAATGAACAGTAATTGCATTTTATTTTACTTTAAAGCGAAGAAGTAACAATGGATTAATGTCACGCTGAAATTCCGTACAAAGAAAGAT
>DWQW01007243.1:0-15258 GCA_018249695.1 Heliconius erato demophoon | reverse complement strand
GATTGCGGCAGGATTTTTTTGGGCAACCCTAGTGTAATCTATTCTACTATCATGTATCATTCTTAAATATAAGTTTCATTAGAAAATCTGATCCCTACAGTTTTAAACGATGGGATCTCCACCTATTGGCTAAGATGAAGAAAACGAATATATTTGAATATATTATGCTTACAGGATCGAATCCACAACCATCGTGTTTACGGTCAAACGCAGTCTTACGGTGCCACGACGGCAATATATTAAATTTTATATTATCGTTAATTAAAATTGTTTTTTTTTCCTTTTCTAACAACAGTTGCAAGTAGACGGTCGTTCAGTACAAAAAATATTTAGTCCTACGCGATGTATGGCGGTACTGACATGTCTGCCTCGATGTGAAAAATTGCTGCTGACCATTCGTACGCTTACCACTACACTGTTATCTGATCATTACCCAGCTACTACTATCGTTTATCGTCCAAGGCTTAAATAATTTAAATATTCTAATTATGTCATGTTTTTAAAAAAAAAATGTAAAAGTTCACAGATGTATACTTTTCTATAACATGTTCTGTAAAAAAGATCCTTTTTAAGTTTAGCTGCTTATTTATTAAAGTAAATTACATAATATATTGGAAGTTGTTTTTGTAAAGCAAAAGTTGATAATAGTCTATTTTGCATAAAATACATATTTACACCTTAAAAAATGTTATTTTTTTTCTATTTAGTTTTAACTCTAAAGTGTAGATATATATTATATAATATAGACTACATTGTATTTATTATATAATGTAGACCACATTGTATACTACATTAAATTCTAGTATATTCCTATATCAGTGGCGGATTAACACGTTTTCTCTAATTGGCCCTTATCAATTCAATTTTCGTTCCATAGGTTACAGTTACAATCTGACAAATTCGCTGAAATTGTAGGAAAAGTCGTTTTTGGGCATATTTTTAGCTAATGACACCAGAGCCCAAGCAAGCCAGACTTCGTTATTTTATATAGCCTGAAAGTTTCAGTGCGCATATACCCAGCACCGGTACTACTTTTTGTATCTTAATAACTGTCAAACTAACCACCACTCAAGATCCATATTCTGTACTAGTACTAAGCGGCATTGAGAGTACGCGCACAGAAAATTGCAGGCTTTATAAACTGACGAAGGTCTGACCTAACTGTTCTAGCATTGGCTCTCTCTTTCTCTCTCTCTCTCTCGCTCTCTAAGCAAAGCAGAGTAACGTACAATAAACACTAACTAATTACCTACCTAATTAACCTAACTAATTTCTATTATCCATAAAAGGCTTTTATAGAAATTCGCTTTTCTTGGCTCGAGGTTGATGTCAAGTAATTTACACTTTTTTATACGGGAAAAACTTTTCCTTATCTATATCTAGCTTTTCAATGAATTTGTAAATCTTTCATGACTCTTTCTGTAAGTCATCAACGAGAAATGTGTTTTTAAACTAATGGATAAGGGACAGGGACAGATGTCAGAGATATGTAGATACCATGTAGCATATGGGCTTCTCGTGAATGCTCCAACGATTCAAAAGTTTATATCTGCTATTTATGTCCCAATAAAGCCTAAATGATGCATTATCAACCTAATGACTGGTACTACCAGCTGCGGTGTTTAGTACCGGTCAAAGTTGCTTATTTTTAAAATATTGATGATGCGAAATTTACTTACGATTTGAATTTGCAAATAGCAAGTAAGAAGAAAGAGTCATCAGCTAATTATGTTGCCTATATTTGTCTGTAAGATGTAAGAAAATTCCGTACGTTTGCCTATCCCCGAATCTATGCCGCTCTGCCGCTATAGTCTACTACTTAAGAAACTTAAGCTATTATTAAAAAAAAATCAGCTTCACACTGTACACCGCACATAGCAGGGTAGGCAGAGAGAACCTAGTGTTAAGACACTCCGTTCTACACTTTCGAAGAGAAGCGGAACTTAACGACGTTCTTTGCATCGACACCAGAGCGGAGAAATGGAAATATAAATTTAAATAAATATTTCATTTCCTAGTGGGGATCGAACCCACAATCGTCGCGTTACAGTCACACCCTTGTACCCCTGGGCCACGACAGTCTCAATCTATTATTATAGTTATTAGTCAGTAATTAGATTTATTGTAATTGATTCGGAAAGAAATAAATACTCCTCAGACATATTTTTAATTTAATTGTGCATCTCAAAATCTAATGTCAACTATTAGGTGTCAATTACATTGTATTTGGTATGTAAACAAAATTATAGTTAATCTAATATGAGTTCTAAACATGAACAGAAACCAACGTAAATATATACCAAAAACTAAACAAAATGTAACAACTTTAAAATCAAAAAACAACATGCAAGATGATTTTGAAGAAGTGTTGCCGCCGAGGTCGAAACGAAATCCCTTTATCAGTAACAAAGATATGACAAACAGATGTTGTTATGTTAGTCCAGTGTGTAAAGATGTGGAACTATCGACTGAAGAGTCGGGAGTGTATGTGGACGATCATGTAATGCATAATTTTAGTTGTTGTTTGGGTATTTATAGATATAAAATATTTTTTGGTATTTCTTGTAATGTAATGTTATTTAGACTATTTTTGTTTGCTTCTTCGATAAATTCGATTGCGATGTGCCGTTTAATTAGCAAGAACCCCACGTTGCATTTTGTCGTACAATACTTAAATGTAATGTACATTACACCCACTTTAAATGTGTAAGTGAAAAATTAAATGAGCTATCTCTAGGTTGTCTACGTTACGTATTATTATGCTGTATCCCGCATATCTATTTGTTACACACAAAGGTAACCTAGTGATAAGACACTCCGTTCCCACGCACCGCCCAAATCAGTATTTGATGATTTATATTTAAAATCACCTCTGGCGTATTTTTCAGTTCAACGCTCTAATAAGGCAACAATATGAGTTCGACCCCGCGATTCCTGATGCTATAAAAAACTTAAAAGCATTGCAAAAAGTTCTGTGCGGTGCTTCGAAGGTTGACAACTCATCGCAATACGGAACAGCTAAAGAATCCTACGTGAAAACATGTGACGGCTCCAAATGGCAATATGTTGACGATCCGAGTGATATAGACAAATGCATTACTAAAGAGAAAGGTACCTAATTACTTACCTATTTTCTTAGTAGAAAAGAAATTCACTTATTTCGTGATAAATTGCTATAGTACACCCATTATGACTGTAAATGTATGTATATATAGGGACAAAAAAAAATTATACTATTTAATTTTCTTAGCTAATTATAACAAAACTTTTATTATAGGTTTTAGGTTTTATCGGATGAGTGAGATTTTGGCATTTTGTAACCTGTATTCTTGAAAATTGGATAATGCTATATAATGTAAATATAGAAAAATAAGTACCTACCTATATAGATAATATTGTAGGGGATGACTAATAGATTTTTCAAAATTTTTACAGCAGTACAAGAAAAAAAAAATATTTTACATTTTATAGTCCACCCAAATAAAATTTGTATCAATCGAGTTAAGTATTAACTCGTAAAAAATTTAAAGCTACGTCCTTAAGATTCCTAGTATCAGAGACGAAATTTTTGATAATCACACTGATTTTGAATGTTTGACCTCTAAAATAAATGTTTTTGAACAACAATAACGATTTTCGCTTCCAATTAGCGACTAATTGGAGTTTAAAAGTAGATAATCTGTTTTGCTCCGATGCTACAAATGTCCCGTTAAATTCTCCGTTTCCATTTAAACTTTTATAGATACTAATATTGTTAAGATAAAAATATTCTTTTTGTTACTTTGTTTGCTGATTGGTTGCTTTGGTTTTTTTTTGTTAAACGTTTGTTGGTGATTTAAGTATTTTTATTAATTAATATTTATGAAAGTGAAAACAGAAGGTTTAGAAAACCGTCTAAATGTCTCCCCTTACGTGAGTATACTATGCACTTTGAAAATTTTCTTTGTGACGCATTTCGTGGAGTAGGGTGAGAAAAACTGATATCAAGACCATGGTTTTCGTTTTGATTTTCCTCCCATTTAAACTACCCAAAACCGTATTGGTATTATTCGATCATAAAATCATTATTGTAATTTTTAGTGGTCGAACCTACGTACAATGACGACTGGTGACAATGACGCTAGTATTATTGAAATATTAAATTATGTCTAACACTTGATATATATTTTTAATTTTTTTGCGAATTCCACGCTACAAAACGTTTTCTTTCGAATAGATCCAACAATTTTTATATTTTTTTTTTTATACTTTCAGCAAGACCCAACATAGAAAGACCAAACGGTGAAAATATACGAATTAATGATATACCTAACATAAAAGTGATCGCTGAGAAATTTGAGAAATACAATAAAAACAACGTTGAACTTAGAAAATTGAAAGAAAAAATTGTATGTCTCGAATACGATGTCTTTGGGGAGAACGACGATGCTCCAGTTCAGAAATTGAGAGCTTATTTTTCTTTAAAGCCGATAAATTATAGTGGTTTGTGGATTTTCTTTAATTTCACGCTTTATCCTATATATAGAAAGGTATGGAGGGAGCAGCAGGTTATGAAGAAGTGTTGACTTTATTCCCCGTTTTTAAAATGAATTTGAGACATTGAGAATTTTAGAAAGAAATGAAAATATTTCGATGGCCCGTAATAATCGAAAGTGAAAAATTGCAAATTTAATTTATTGCTGTTTTAAGCTACTAATAAGGGTGGATTATGTAGGGATCTTCAATTTTTTTCCCCCGAAGAGGCCTTACCTTTATAATACATATTTGAGGCCAGTCATGGCGCAGGGACACAAAGTGTGACTGTATAAATTTATATTTCCATTTCTTCACTCTGGTGTCGAGGCAAAGCGCGGCGTTAAGTTATACCTCTCAACACGCAATGTCTCCAGAATTTGGAAGAAAGTGGGGAATGGAGTGTCTTAACACTAGGTTCCATCTGCCTACCTGCTGTGTGCGGGATACAGCGTGATAGCTTCACGCTGTATCCTGTTCGCTGTATCGCTGTATTTGATTTGATACTAAGTTACCTCTAAATATCAATAGTTTACATCATGAGGTGGAGATTTTTTATTTGCATACATAAATTTTCTTTTGATTTATCCCACCATACTTTCCATATTTTTTTTTATTTTAACTTGAACTTCACCTTGCAATCATCGTGTGTACAGTAAGATTCTTCCCACCTTTATAGTTTAATAAATAAAAATTATATTTCAGATTCATCTCCTAAAACTTTACCATCCAAAATAAGGCACAATTTTAACATAACCGACGAAGACTTAAAAAAATTAAATGAAAACGAAATAGAAATGATCGATTCTAAAATAACAGAAAACAAATCGTATCTCGACGATCTCAAGCAATTGCTCAAAAGGAAACAAGAATTTAAAACTAAAAAGCGACAAAGCACTTTGGATGTTAGAACTTTATATGAAATGGCTAAAAACGATACTTTAATTATAGATAAAATTTCAACTAATTTATTAACTAAAGACGAAATTAAAAATATCAAGGAGTTGATTATGAGAAATAGTCCAACAAGTGTCCACGGTTGGAGCAAACGTCTTGTAAAGCAAGAACTTAGTAATAATGTATCACAAAGTATTATTGCTCAATTAATGACTGAATGATTACAATTTAATATATATAAAAATAAACAATGCATCTGATTATGTATTTAATATATTCGTATGATCATTAATTCTCTTTTTGTTTAAAACTAAAGTGCCATAGAAATGACAGGTATGCGAAAATATAAGGTATTGTCATCTTTTTTAGGTTCACGCTGTATAATAAATCATTAATTTTCTCGAGTGGGAATCAAACCTCCAACTGGCCTGACTGGCCCGTAATGTTAAAAACATTATAAAGATGAAATCAGGGAACAAGTTGAAATATATAATGATTTTAACATTATTAACAGTAGAAATATAGGTATGTGGTATGATATTTCATCAAGGTTCCATGATTTTTTTAAGCTCATGTATGATTTAATAATAGATACATTCTCTATACAAAATGGATATATTATATCAAAATATGTTTTACTCTTGGACATGTTTGTATGTATCATCAAATACAATAAATGTAGCTTGCTTTTGTACAAATTATATAATATTATTATAATAGATAAAACATTTAAAATCTACCTATCTAAATCTACGATATACAGACCGTACCGTTTCTTTTGATTATAAATAAAAAAACATAATTTAGATTTTTTTATTAAACGTTAACAGTATTTATAAAAATTTGCATATTGCTTAATTCGAGATTTTTTGTACTTATACAGACATATATAATTTATTATTCTAATCTATTTTATATAGATTTTATAAAAAATATTAATTATCATTTGAAAAATCAAGTAGAGCGTCGATTATTCGAATGAATAGCGAGTCATGGGTGTTCAGCAAATCGATTTGTTTTCAGATAATCAAACTGTATTAATTCAGCAATATATATTTACAGTTTGAAACATCTAAAACAAATTAACATACATATATTTCAACGACAAATAGGGATTAAATATAAATCTTGTAACAAAATATAGATACAAAAATAACGCTTGAAAAGATTTTCCTTATACGCGGAAAAATTTGTATAGTACGTAGTGTAAACCTAGTGTCGTCTAGTTGGTTGACCGACATTCGGGTAATCGACGCTGTATTGTATATCATACTAAAACACTTACATCATAGTGAAGCAATAGTATACAAATTTCATATGGAATAATGATAATCAAAATAGACAGTTTCCATTTTTAAAAACTTTCATACTATAGTTATATCACTTTATTTACCATCACTAAATAACTATTAAAATTCATATAACATACAGTCAATCTGGGTAACTTTGATAGATACAAGCGATATTTTTCACTATACATAAAAAAATTAAGTACATTGCAAGTTATGTTTTTGTTTTATTACTGCCTTTATAATATTTTTCACCCATAGACACATATATAAACCTTTTAAAAGTGCATGAGTATAGAAGAAAATCAGAATTTTGGTAGTATGTCAGAATTACCCGCATGAAATGGGTAAATTTGGTATACAAATTCACAAAACTTTTAATCAAATTAAAAAGAAAACAATTGAAAATAATTTAAACAAACAAAAAATTGTAAGAACTTGAGTATTGATTGTCTATGCCCCATAATTCCGTATAATTCCTCCTCAAACCGTCATCAATTACGTAGAACCCAGGTGCTTTTATTAAAATTTTATAGGTATCTACTGTAGATACAACATCATCATACTTTTTTTAAAAATTTCATACGGCAATTAACTTAGATGTTAATGGTGCTAAAATAACATTATCTTCATCTTTATTTGTGTTTTCTTTGTCTTAAGTTTTTTTGGTTTTTAAAATGAACATTATTGATTAATTAAAATAAATATATTAAATTTGACTATTTTAGTCAATAGTACCGTATCATACGGAAAAAAATTTGGAACAAGTTCGAGGTCGCATTGTCAATGTTATCCGACGAATTTACCCAAAGTTACCCAGATTTACTGTATATAAAAACAACATAATATGTTGTTATTTACTTCCATTTTCTTTAGTTTCTGGATTAAAGGCTGGGTCTAGACCGAGTTTCTTCATTTCTACTGCCATTTCAAAGAGATAGTCGTAGCATTCAGTCCTAAGAACACAAAATAATATAAGAATACAAAATTAAGAAAGAGGCCGTTGTGGCATACGGGCATAAGCGTATAGTTGCCAGTTGTAGGTTCGATTTCCACTAGGGGGAATAAAAAGCTGGGCGTTGAGTTCCACCTTTCGAAACGCAAAGTTTTAAAATGATATATCGGTATCTGGCGGTATTTAACATCGAGTCGTGGCCGCCCTGAAGCTAGCTGTATATGGTTGCGCAGGTTTGATTTTATAAATTTTTGTTACTTTATTTTCTTTCCGAGCGCAAATGGACAACGCATAAATTTTAAGAAAACATAAATCTAAGGCGGCCTCGACTCGTCCACCGTACTGTACTCACATAGTTTTAGCCTGTTGCCAACTGTCACCCCATACATAAACGCCGTGTCTTCTCACAAGTACGGCAGATGTTCCTGGGTACGATTCTAGAGCTTGGTTCAAGCTGCCCGCTAAGTCTTTCTCGAATGGAGTATTTTCTATAATGGGCACTATCAATTTCTCATCGTAGCGTAGATAACGATTTAGTTTTGCATCTTTTATACCCTGTTGTTTGAAAAAAAAATCGTTTTAGTGAGATATCACGTTATATGTAGCTTACATTTTTTTTTATTTTTTATTACAATTTAAGTCGACAAGTCGTGGGCTCCCTAAAGTTAGATGTAGATTTGATTTTAGGATTTTTTTATTATTGATTATCGTGTTCCCAATAAACAATGAGCAAGTTTCGAAAACTTAACTTATCTAATTTCTGAGTCATCGGCCGTATTGTAAATTTCAATATTGAATATCCATAAATAAATTATTATCATTTACTCGGTCTTGTAACTAGACAAAGCGTGACGTTAAGTTCCGCTACTCAAACAGTATATAGAAAAAAGTGCAGGGCACAGGGGAACCAGTTTCTTAACACTAAGTTTCCTCTGCCTACTCTGCTATACCTCATTTCTAATGTTAAGCCTCTACCACTTAGTTGTTAGCTCTTTTTAAAAACATTATTATAAACATTTCAAAAATTCAGGAACTTTCAGACCATATCTAATTCTTAACAATTTTTTTTTCAATCTCAACCGAAAATATTATAAAAATACTAACCTTAATCATCTCCTGGTGAGTAATTTCAAACACTTGGTCATATAATAAGGTAACTCGCACAGCGTGGGGTGAATGTGTGTGTATCACAGCTCCGGCATTACGGTGTTTGTATGCGAGCATGAAGAGTGGTGTGCATTGGCTTTTTTTCAATCTGAAATTGTTTAATGTCAGTGTTTAAATACTGTTTATTTATATAAGTAGTTAAATAAATAAAGAGAAATCCATAAATTATCTACATAAATAAGGCCAGTCCCAGTGGTAAAACCATGCTGTAAACAGATTGTGAGTTCTATTCCTACTCGTAAAAATGAAATACTTAATTTCTTCACTCAAGTGTCAAAGCAAAGCATGGTGTTTTGAATAAGAGTGAGGAACCAAAGTGTAGTGTAATCACAAGAGTATCTTAACACTAGGTTCCCAGGTTTTCTGGAGATAAAAAAATCTATACAAATAAAAAATGTTGAAGTTTCAGTTTGTGAATTCAAAATAACTGTTTTATTTAATATTTTTTTTATGTTTCTAAAAAATATAAATATATAGTACTTTTCTTCCTTATCTATATTCCATATTTTAAAACTGTTAAGAATTACTCACTTTTTTTCTGGAGGTGGCAATTCTAAGTCCTCATCATTAATATTTTGAACAAATAAATCATTGGGCTTCATTCTTTCCTTTTGAACTCCTGAAGGTGCTATATATATTTTGTCACTGAAATTATAAATTAATAACAGAGATATTTTAGTATAAATATATTTTGTAACAATTTAAATCTGTTTCCTTTTATAAAGAAAACATTTTAATAATGTTTAAAGATAGATATAAGCCTTTTTTATAGAATTATTATTTAATATTTTTTAAAATTCATCTTAAAAATATTCCTTAATTAGTTAGACTGTTGAAAACAAACTTTTAATCATCAAATAAAGAAAAATCAACCGTCAGCTAGTAAAGCAGTTCTGGTGCAAGGAGGAGGCAACAAAATCAGCAATTGCTCTTTTCAATAGTATTATAAAATTTTATTATTATATAAATTATCCTGCAAGAGATTCAATTGAATTTACTTTTGATATTTCTGAATAGTGTAGTAAGCTTGTTAGTATTGTTTTTACAATGAATTTCTGTACTGACAAACTGAGAGTAGTTTGCAAAATTTACTATAGAGGCTGCCAATAATACATACCCTTCTTTGATAGAAATTCCTCCACCAGTGCCAGTCACCCAACCTAAGTGATAGAACTGGTTGCATAACTCTGGTATTAAATTTCTCGGATGCTCCTAAAACATTAACAAATAAATATTTTTCTTATACATTCTATTAATTTCTTTGCAAAATAAGCAAGAACTATAATAGATTTGTAAATTGAATTGTGATGATTGAATCGGTATTATTAAGCCCTAGATTCTTGAAACGAATATTATTTACGTATAATTTAACGTATTTACGTAATAAATATAACAGAACGTCAGCAAATAAATTAATCACATTAAATAATTACTTACCGGACCGAACTCTGTCATAGTGGAATTTTCACTAGGCTTCTAGTTCCTCTGGTTATCTATTGTGGTTAAAATTGTTATCGCTTTATTTAAATATACCGATAGTGGTTATCAATATTTTTTTTAAAATAAAAGTAAACAAATATAACTTAATAAGATATGAAGCAAAAACATTACCTCGTTTTAAATGTCACATTTTGATTTTGACATATGGATATCGATTTTAACGGCGCTTAAAAATTATGTTATAATATTTTATTTGTGTGTCTATTAAGAACTTACATTAAATTTGATTTCTTTAATATTTTGTATTTACATATTATTAAAAATTCAGCTCTTAAATATAAATCAACTGTAATTTGTATGTATATTTAAGAAGAAAATCAATTTCTTTTTTCGATAACAGGCATTGTGATGCGAATAATTGATTATTAATTTATTTGACGTCAAATGTACATTTAGTGCTGTAAAAAATTATGCAGCACGAATTTTAAAATTTATCTTAAGAATTTTATTTATTTATTTATTATTATCATTATTAGAAGTTTATAAATAAATTATACTTAAACAAATTATATAATTTTATTCCTTTATGCGCATATTTCACATAAAAAATTCTGGCCACTAATGATCTGTTTATGATGATAATATTAGCTGTCTATAATATACTCTGAAAGAAACAAAATTAATATACTTAAATTGTAGTTTAATTGCAAAAAAATCAAAAATAAAACATTGTGATCACAGACCATGATAAAACATACAAATTTATTGACACAGAAATAAATAAGTAAAATTATTGTATTTTCAGTAAGTAAATATGAATTATAGAAAATACATAAAATATTATATATCATTATAACTTGCATGAAGTCATGCATGTATACCTAATATACATGCATGATTTCAATTTTATATTAAAAACTAATGACTCCAGAAAGTTAGTTACTATTTTTTGCATCTTATTTACCTAATGATTGCCAAAGTAACCACCACTCAAGATCCGTATTCCCTAATAGTACTTACCAGTGTTCAGTGTATACACACAGAAACTTACAGGCTTTATAAAATAACGAACTACTACTGGCTCCATTTCTATAAGACTAATAAAATTGCAGAAAAAATGCGCAATAACATACCGGAATGTCTTAATCGTCGATATAAAGCATTGGACGCTTTAATTAAGGATCTTACGGAAGAAAATATGAGTTGTTGCACATCTAGCGATCCTGGTATAAAGCTTATGTGTGAATTCTGGAATATTCTTAAAGAAGATCCGAATGTTGATTTGACGGTAAATCATTAGTAATATGTATTCAGCATTTCTTATTCACGTATTCGTTTTTGGAAAATCTATTTAATAATACTAAAATTATTATTTATTTTATAAACTTGTAAATGATATGGGAAACCGAACTCTAGTCTAAGCCTGATTTATACAGTGAGGAGTTCCTGAACCTGATCATAGCGCGTTTCAATTTTAATTAAATGTTAAAAAGCGTTGATTTTAAGAAAATCTTTTAGTGCAACAAAGCGCTTAAATTATTTTACTATTTGGTCGCGTCCTTACGCGCGTCACCCATACTTCTTGGTATGTTAGGAACATCACTATCAATCAATGTCCTTGCCCACACCTTGCCCAGTTAGCTGCAGATGGGATCATCCTCATGGAGCGTTGCTCCACGGCACACCCGCTTTCCCGATTCTAGACGTCTCTCAAGAGATTTGATACCCATCTTCAATTGCTGAGTCTTGGCCTTGGTCGTGGATCATACGCTGGGGCTCCCCTGAGCACCTGGCTTAACTGACCACACAGGTAGCACCAGATCATTCTCCCCCCAGTAATTACATAATTGAGACCAACCCAAAAGCTTGGCTTATTACAAAGACACATCTATATTCGGGATTGAAGACACTCACGGACAGAGAGGTCCAAAGCGTAAGGATTAAAAAACTGATTTATTTAGTGGTTCCTCAAAGATCAGAAGGTGGATATCGCGCTGGTCCACGAAAATCGGTTTCATCCAGTTTATAAGGGTAGTGGACCCTTATAAACTGGATGACACCGTTTCCAGTAAACGACGCTCATGGTCGCGCGAAGTCTCATGGTCCAGGTACAGCTCATGTCAGTCTCATGGTCCAGATTTGCGTCCAGGGCTATCCACTGCGTTCATATTCGCGCCCAATCTCCTGCTAAATATTTAAGATATAATGAAACAACCTTTGGTTTCACCGAACCGCACCTTAGCGCGAAATAAGTCGCAAGTAGGCAGGAAGCTTCTCGTCAGTGCTGAATGTCTTGGCTTTACAATATTTGGAACGAATGTGCCCACCCACTTTTCCAACTAAGAAGGTCCTGGGAGCCGATGGAATTCAACAAACCTCCCTCACCATTGTTCGAACACGAAGCACCGCTAGATTTCTTCGAGATATCCTCAGCTTATTCTAAACTGTCACTCGGTTGTAGAGAGCCTAAGCTGGTCCTCCTTGAGGTCAATGGAGGGTCTCATCTGGCTGGGTAAATCGCACGAGTAGTGAGTGGCTTTCGACAGAGGATACACATATCTGCATAAACAAATTTTCAGAAGGCCTCCTTGTGATTCGCACAGACTCGTGGGCGACGGTTGCAACCATGAGCAGAGCCAATCCCCCGAAACCGTTTCCTCCTTCCCTTTGCGGGGAGTGAGATGACCTTGAAGCGAATTAGGCAAACTTACCTGACATCGGGAGCATCGTTATCAGGAAGGCGGTTCTCCTCATAGCGATGCTCCTTGCACTATCAGATTAATGTCTATGATTATCTCTAATGAGGATGACTTGGACTCGTCATTTTTGGTAGTGGAGATCGGGTACGCACCGTCCGAGGTCACTAATAAATAAGTATGCATAAAAAATATCTTGTTTCTTGCGCCAGTTCTCCTCTGGTCTGAGGCATTACCTTTAACGAACTGGACAATTCTTTGACGTTCCTAAAATAAAGCATGGAACTTATATATTAAACATATCAAATTGACTTTGATATGAAATTAATAGTCAACCGCAGATGCTTTTCTAGAGGCTGTCGTGGTGCTGGACCATAAGCGTGCAACTGTAAACGTGACATTTTAATTACCACTGAAGGGAATGAAATATTTGATATTTTCATTTCATCGCCGTGCCAAGGCAAGGGCGGCGTTGAGTTTCGCAAATCAACACGCAATGCCTTGAAAATTCGGCGAAAATTATGGTAAGGGAATATCTTAACACCAAGTTTCCATGCCTACAATGCTATGTGAGGCAGCGTGAAGTAAAGTCAGCGCTTATGGAAACTTTGTTTAAAACAAATATAGGTACCTACCTACCATAGATAGATATATCTAAAATATAACAATTGAATTAAATTATAAATACAACTTTTGATAAACAAGTAATAATTTATTTAAAAAAATATTCAGAATTGAGCAATAAATATCATTGCTCAATTCTGAAATCACATCAAATTAAAATTGATATATTCTCAATATAATCAAGACTCATTCAACTATGATAAAAATCAAGGCCACTTCAAATAGTCAAACATTTAAATTATTTATTGATAAATTAATTATAGAATCATGGAGTGCGCCGTTTCCTAACTACTCATGTGTGTGATATATCGCTTAAGGCTTCGCCCGCTTCGACTACACAATTATTTATTTATAAATCTTAATTACTTTCATGCTCTAATAATATAATGATTTTAAAGGTACTATCCAAAAATTGGAAAGTAAAGTTTTAGGCGAGTAATTTTTAGGACCTATCTTTCTTAATATTTTTAAAGTATCATTCCACACTTAGGAAATTCTAAATAAGTACCTATCTTTTTTCGATTGTCTCTTAATTTTTATTGTTTAGTTCTATTTTTTATTAACTTTCCACTGTATCCTGCTATATAGCAGAGTAGGCAAAGCGGGCACTTCTGTTTCCGAATTCTGGAAGCATTGCGTGTTGAATGGCGGAACTCAATGTCGCGTTTTGCCCCATTACCACATCGGGAGAAGTTATATTAAATATTTCATTAAAAAAACATGTTGTGTTTCTAATTATCGTTTTAAGTTAAATTTAATGACTACCATTTTTTCTTTATCTCAGCAAGCTGTCAAAGAACGTATGGTTGTTAACAAAAATAGTAGCGTGTTTGGACTTCGGAAATTTGATTGTTATATGGCGGGATGCTGTAATAAAAATGAGAAAAAACCTGAACCTAAAAAGCAGTTAGTATTTTTAGTACTAGAAAAAAAATATATTTAGTGGTTTGTGTAAATTTTGTTATCATTTTCACATCTAGCTTACATTCATTTTTTCAACTGAATTACTTTCGTGATCTAATAATATTATCATAAAAAGGCAATAGCAAAACATTGATAGCTAACGTTTCAGCCAATTCAAATAAAACACAATTTTTTGAGTGTCTTGATAAAGTCTAAAAAACGAGATATTTTATTTATTTATTAAGTACATATATTGTTGTAAAATCATCCCTATTATTCGTTAATTTAAATTTATTAATTTTCTGTAGTTAAATTCGAAATTATAACCATAGCAATTGATCAAGCATACCGAAAAACGTTACTCAGTGTCAATTTTTCTAATTTAATAAAATTACCTGTACATAATATAAAATTTAAATTTAAAGGTTCAATTACTATGTAAGTTCTTATTTCTTTTTTTTGTGTTTAGCTATGTTGGTGTAATAAAGTATTAAATAAATAAATTTAATGTATTTTAGTATAATTTTATTTAATACTAGCGGCCTGCTCGCGGCTTTGCCCGCTTGAATTACATGATTATTCATTTAAGAAATATAGATATTACAAACTGCCTTAACTATTAATTAATTGATTTGGATAAGTACTCAAGATATTATTTGTAAAATAACTTATCTAGCTCCTGTACAGTTTTTAAATTAGTAACATATATTATTAGTTAAATATATAATTGGTATACAGAATATACATAGAAAGCACGTTTTTAGGCATTTTTATA
>DWQW01007242.1:0-15259 GCA_018249695.1 Heliconius erato demophoon | reverse complement strand
TAACCTATTATTAATAATTAGTTCCGCAAAAAAATAACAAAAAGCTGCCGTTTATTATTAAATTTACAACCATTCTGTTGTTTTAGTTATATATTATTTTTATTCACACCATGTTTCACTGAACACCAAGTTCTTATTGCTCTATAAATAAATGTATGAAAATTATACTTTGTCCCACTAATTTGTAATTTTAAGTAAAAATTTTGAACTTTAATACAAGAGAAAACCTCAAATATTTTATTTATTATATCACGTGACGTCTTTTGGTAAAAAACATATATATCTGATTTTTCATAAATAGCATTTGATTGATAATAAATATGTAAAATGTTTTTTGTACAGATTTAATGATAAATACTTTTTATGATATGGTATGGTATTTTAATAATGTCGATCGTGCCAGTTGAGCACATATCACTTCGCCAATGTCACGTTGTATGGAGAAGACTCGAAGGAGGTTGTACAGTAAAAAAGAGATAATTTTTCACAGTAGGAGTGTATCTTAAAAAGATATTTTTAAAATTTTTGCTTAAAAAAATCGCTAATTAGTGGGACAGATATCATTATATCTTAGAACATCTACATAGTATTTGTATTGGTACTATTCACATGCAGCCTAATTTAATACAATAATAATAAAAATATAATTTACATATTTCATCTCCTTAAATCATTCGTCTAAAGTAAAAAAAATATTTAAAGCATTTTTCATTATATATTTAGTTCAATAATAGAATATTGAAATTTATTTCTATAGAGCTGATAAAAAGACTTTTTTGTTTCACACAGTATTCCGCATATGGCAGGGTAAACAGAAGAACCCTAGTGTTAAGATATTCCGTTACCAACTTTCTGCCATAAAAGAAATTTTTAAGACATTGCGTGTCGTTTGGCAAAGCCTGACGTCTTGCGTTGCCTTGTTACCTAAGCGATGAAATTGAAATAGTTCATTGGATTTACATTTCAAATATAAATAAACACAAAAAAAAGCTATAATTGTATTAATTTTAAATTATCTAACCTAACAAAAGTATCCACAAATACTCGTAGAAGTGCTAAGGCAATATTTGTGGTAGTTCAGCGATCAGGTCTTAGGTTTAGATCTGGTCAGTTGAAGAGGTCTGGAGGGAAATTGTTCACTTCCGCTTGCTCCAATACGGGATTTCCTTCAATGTTGTATGACACTCTTATTCTTAGACGAAGAGGCGTCTGCAATTTATAAAGTAGAAATTCGTCTTATTACACATATAGTGGGTACAAGGAAGCTATAATTACTTTTATATATTGTTTATTGAACTGGATAACTATGGCCAGATCTAAAATGTTTATATTCTATTAAGATTATTTTTATATGGAAGAATAAGTATAAACATTTGAATATAGGAACAGGAAACACTTCTGAATATATTGATAGAACCTTTTTATAAATATTTTTCTTTAGTTTAATTGTCGCCTATAGTTTAATCAACATTTACAATTTTAAAAAAAGTTATTTTTGTTTCTAAATTTTATAACTATAAATGTTATAAGTATTATATAATACTTCAAACTAATAAAAAGTAATATTACAGTTAATCTTAAACATTTCATTGTGAATTACCTTGGATGGATTGGTAATTTTGAGGACCTGTGTGATCTCCCCTTGCGGCGTCAGCACTGTGCCCGATGGTGACATCATGTCTAACCGGAACGTCTATGAAAATGTTTTAAGTTAGCTATCTAGAAAAATACAACTTAAATGTGTTTTAGTAATTAATCACTTAGTAAACGCATATCTAGAGATATGTCCAGTTCTAAGTCTAGTTTCACCAGCAAAAGAAAATAAAATAGAAATTGGACGTATGAAGACGACACTCCGTTCTCTATTATGTTATAATTGAAAACATTGAATAGCAAAATTCAACGCTATGTTTTGTCTCATGAATATTTTATAACGTAGGGCTCTTCAATCCACGTTCTGCTCCTGTTCTGTCTCTATTGTTACTTTATTACACTCAACAAGAAATCTGTTAGAGGCGTGAGTGAGTCTGCGTCCATTGTGAGGGTAGCGCTATTTTATTACTTTTTTATTACCAACTGCGTCAAAATGACATCATATTGTACTTTATGTACAAAATAATCCCTCACATAGTATCGAAGCTCTCACTAACCCTAGCCAAGGTGTTCTGTCTATTGCTATTTTATTAATTTCTAGTATATTTACTTCCACAGTGCGTCATGCACACTCCACATTTTCCCTACCAAACAGTATTGCAACCCGCACTAACCCTGGGCACGGCGGCCTGGAACAAGAAGTCGGTGAGGGGGGTGTGCGAGCGCGCCCGCATGGTGAGCGTCGCGGTGTCGCCGCCGCGCGCTGCCACCAGCTCCACGGTCACGCCGTTACGCTCTAACGCTTTTACCGTTGTTTCTGTGGAAGATAACACATTATTCGAATAAAATATTGTTTCAATTGTTATTATACTTCGCTCAATTGTTAATATATTATGTGTTGGGTGGCGGATCTCAACGGCGTGCTTTGTTTTTTTGCACGCTTTTCGCTTAATGTTCTAATCACTGTGTTGTTTACAAATCTGAATGCTTTCTCTACCAGAATGAAGATACGAAAATAAATTTATATGAACGGAACACTAGCATTGGTCATACTCTAAATATTTATTTCCATACTATATTAAAAAATCTTTTTCAAAATGCTCCTGTATTGCATAATATATTAGTTATGTATCACATTAGCTTAGTAACTTAGTTATAAAGATAAATATTTTAAAAGTTAATTATTTTTTGGTTATCAATTTTTAACTAAAAAGTTTTTAACATCGAATTTACTAATGTCCAAATTCCAGCCTAAAGTTTAAAGCAGTCAAGACTCGGCGATCGTTCCATAATTTTAAATTAACTCAAATTTTTCAATACCTTGTGGCTGTGTGACGGGCGGCGCCGCGAACAGTCCATCTAACAACAAGGACGGTGACGTCACGTTGTTGTTGGCCACGCTCACCGCTGTAGTGGGGGTCGGTATGGAGGGCGTGCTTAGATCGAGACCACTTAGTAGATCTAGGATATCCTGGAAAATATAATACAAAGTATAAATTAAAATATTATATATTTAATATTATTTTAATTTAAGCTAATGAGTTTTATATAGCTCCTTAGTTATTTATATTTAATGTCCATGGTAGACGAATTCAAAGTTAAAAGATAGTTTAATATGTAATGCCTACCCTGCGAAAAACTTAAATTGTAAAAAAAATCATAAATTTGCTAATTGTATAAAGCATGATACATTCCAAGTTCGCTAGATCATTCTGACCGCAGGTTGTGTACTTTATAGCCCTCCTTATTAAATGTACTATCAAACATAAATAATAATTATAAATTGAAGCCAAAAGTTTCTGAGATTCAGCTACAGTATAATACAAGTGTAAATACATAATAAATAGAAAGAGAGAAACTAGTAACAAGGCACTCATTTATCTAATTTCGCCATTAACTATAGAAATTGAGCTTTGAGTGGCGGATTAAAAATTTTCACTAAAGCAAGGAAATAAAATTCATATAGGTTTACAGTCAATCACTGTTCCACTACACCATATTATCCATATGTTACGTATCAATCAGTACATCACATTTTTTAACTTCACGCTGTATATATATGTATATTATGTAATGTAGTCAGAGAGAACCTAGTGTTAAGACTCTACGCTGCAGTTGTTGGTGTCGAAAAGTTTCGATAATGAAAGTACTGCTATTTTAAAAATAATGTGAAATACTTAATAATAATTATAATACATATTTCTAAGAACTTACATTAGTATTTGAATTGTTGTTAGAGGGTGGTGGAGGCGCGTGTTCTACGTCGCCGTTAGATAGTAGCTCTGATCCGTTGATTAAGTCTAATAATGCGTCCTGAATTAAGAAAAATAATTATATAAACGAAAGAAAAATTAAATGGCTTTCTAATGCTAAGGATTTGAAGGTTCATATCAGTAATAATACAAAAAAATATCGATTATATTATAAGAGGGTCATATTAGGCACAAATAACATAAAAGTGAAATATTTTTACCGGCTCGGGCTGTCCCTGTGTCACGAGCGGTACATCAGCCTCGGTGTCGCTGTCCTCTCGTTCAGGGGCGGCCGCCTCCATCGGCGGCATTCTTTCGAGCAGGGCCGGGCGAAGGTGCGCGTATTGTCTGTAAGGGAAACTCCGTATTTAATATAGTAGTAACTAACTTTTTTCTTAAGCTTCACACTGTATTCCACATATAGCAGCGTAGGCAGAGAGAACCTCGTTTTAAAATACTTTATAACATTTCGTATTTTTTTCAAAATATGAAATACATAAAAATAAATTTGACGTATTAATGTATATTATTTAACTAAATATGAAAAAAAATATATATTCTTTATCATACTTAAATAATAAAATAAAAAACTTACTTGTATAATTGCGATAGCTCGACGCCTCTTTGTTGCAATTCAATATGGATATGTGAGCCAAATGTGTCGATTATTACACGGATTTTGCTAAAAAAAAAACAAATAACATAAGTATATTATTTTATGTCAATATACATAAATAAAAATAAATTACAGCGAAACTCAACGCCGCGGTTTGTCTTGTTATGAACCGAAAATAATAATTCTTTCTCCTGAGCAGGAATTGAACCCCCAACCGTCTCGTTTCAGTCAGACACACATACGAGATGAACGAGATGGACGAGTCGTGGCCGCCTATATTCATTAAGCTTTAATTTCTGCGCATTGTTCACTAAGCAATAAAATAATAAAAATTATGAAAAATCTTAAAATCAAATCTGAACATCCATACACATCTAACTTCAGAGCGGCCACGACTCGTCGATTGTACTGTAACAGCTGGCATAAAAATAAAAGTTACTTACTCTTGGCCAGGCCGCGTAGTAAAACGAGTGGATAGTTTAGCCAGAGACAATAATAAATACTCTTTAGTAGTAATAGACAATTGTGTAGACCATAGTAACTTTTGATATATGTCTATCACATACTCTTCAGAGGGACGGGTGAAGTCATCTGAAAATAAGTAAAAGTTAGGATATATATATTTTTTGTTGTAACTCACTGATTGATATTTGAATGTCTACTATACCATGTTACCTAATTATTAAAACTATTCTTTTATAAAATAAATTGATGTTTAGGACTAATTTAAAAGAAAAGAATAGAAGAAGTGAATCGTGTTTGTCTATTTAAAAATATATACTACAATTCTATATACATATTTCTAAGTAAAACCAAATATAATATAGTATTTATACACACCAACACCGTCTTCGTCCACCATTGATATAGCATTACTGGCTTCTGACACCAGCATGTCGCCATATTCTCCTATAGTCCAGGCGGCAACCTTTAACACGAATTTGAAATTAAATATAATTATGTAAAAGAATATGTTTATAATTATTGAAATAAACACATAATAATTTGTATGAGTTTGGTGGGTAGTTTGACTAGACTTATGTAGAGTTCCAACTTCGTTAGTTAATAGAACGTATTATAGCATAGGTAATTGCCAAGCATTCTTTGGCACATCTGAATAAACAACTTTTTATCATTATCGTGTCATAAGGGGACAATGGATGACATTATTTGTATAATGGAGGACACTTTAAAGAGGTAAGAAATGTAGCATTATATCCTTACCTGTATAAGCGGTTGCTTTTCAGTAGCGTCAGCGGACAATGCAGACCTTTCCAGGGAAGTCCACAATCTCATTGCAGCATATGCCTGTCTTTCACCGGGCGCTGATGACACTATCTGTATGGTGGAGGACACAGTGTCGTCTCGGAGGTAGTTGCCCGCCTGTGGAGTTTTTATATATGTTATAATTGTTATGTTTCATTGAGGACGGAGGGACGGAGGGAACGGCAAGTTTAGTAAATAAGGCAATTCTTACGACTTATTATTGAAATATGTAAATATTTTTAAATAATATTCAAAGGATTTTCACATTAGATGTGTATTACAAGTTTTGAGCAACATTATATATTTTAAAAAATCTATATTCTAATCAATATTTCTTATGATTCTATATATCGCATAAAGCATTGTAGAGAGTCTTGTGTCAAGATATTCTGCCGCCCAGATTCCATTGAAATTGAGTAATTTCGTATTAAGTGGCTGAAATTGAGAGCGCGTTTTATCTTACCATAGCGTAGAAATATGGATCATCATCAATAGGATTTATTATCAATAAATCCTATTGATGATGATCAATCCCATAACAATTGCGTTTATAGTCTCACGCTATTCTACTTCGCCATATTTGTCTGCCAATTATTTTCAATACAATAAATTTTATGATCGTATTATTCAATTGGTCTAAATTCACGTTCAAGGTTAAAAAAGTCATCCTCGTAACTCACCTTCAACAACACCTGGAAGAGCGTGTCGAGGTGCCACTTGCTGGAGGGCGCGTGTCGCTCGGCGGCCAGCACCATGGCGCTGGAGCAGTGCGCCTTGAACTCCGCGTCGGAACGCTCCAGGAACGACAGCAGCTCCTTCATCATGGCGCGGATGTTCTGGCTATTCACGAGGGCGAAGGATAACTCCATCGCTCGACGACGGATTGATACGTCCGGATCCTGTGGGTAAATTGTTTTTTTTTTTTTATATAAGATAAGTTTTATAAAATACTACAATAAAGGGATGTAAGCGGGTACTAATATTAGTGCATCCTACAGCCCAGCGAACGAGGCACTAGCAGCCGAGTGATGTCTATATAACCATCAACTTCAATGCTAAATTGGGAGTGCAAATTAACAGTCAATCAGTTCGACCACACGAATTTGGGAGCAGAAGTCATAGGGGACAAATAATTGTCAATACTTTGGAGATAGAGCTGTTCTTGATTAAGATTAAACTTCGTGCAACCTTTGCTTAGCTCAGGCGACTTCCAGTCCAGTCAGTGTCTGTTTTTACACCCGAGGCAAAGGACTTGGACATGACTGATGACTCCGCGAGATTGCAAGAGTTTGTGGATGTCGCTGAGGAACTTCACGAGTAGTGTAGAGCGCTTTATAATTTAAAATTTTATTGTCTATGGAAGTTACGTGTTCAAGTAAATGGATATTTTTTATTGCTATATAAAAAAAAAACAAAAATCTACCTTCAAACACTCCAAAATAGTAGTCCTATGTCGTTGCACAGCCGAAGTATCAACATGCACAGTCCGTAGTAGCGTGTTCAAAGCCACGTAGCGTATATTCTTATCATTATTCAGAAGAAATCTTCCCAATATATTAATTGCTAGTACTCTCAGACTGCATTCAGATTTTATGTCCATTATAGACAGAACTGTTTCGTATAAGATTGTATTGCCGACATTTTTGCTGGTTTCCGTGTTGGTAGCCACTTGGGCGAGTATGTCGTTCATCGCTTCGGAGGCTTCAGCGTCGTTTTTACCTAATATCCGTAGTAAGCGGAGGATTTTCACCTGAAATGTTAGAATTATGTTAAAGTTAATGTTTTATTCGAAAATATTTGTATTTAATACTAATACTATTCTATTACTTATACCAAAAACAAAAAAAAACTTATATTGAATAAAAAAATCAATAGTACATATATACATAATGTATATATAAATAAGAAAATGTGTAGATGTTTATGATTTTTACTTAGAAACAACAATACAATGTATTTGAAGCGGTTGTGAGAATCCCTTGACATTGAAATATTTAATATTTTTATTTCCTCGCTCTGACAACGAGGCAAACCGCGGTTTTGAGTTCCAAGACTTAATACGCAATGCTTTGAAGATTTAGTAGAAAGTGGTAACGGAAATGTTATAATGGTAACGGACTGTCTGCCTACACAGAGGGAAACCTGGAAACCTAGCGGGATACAGCGTGAAGCTAAAGAATTTAAAAAAGTAATTTACCTGTAGAAATGGATCCGAAACGCCGCTAACATCGTGCTCCGGCGAATATCCAGCCAATATGAGATTTTTCAAGATTCTCACCAAGTTAGGAACGATCTAAAAAGATTAAAACACTATTATAAAATAATTCCAAATACTTTATTATTCCCCAAATGCACACAAAAAGACATGATAAGCTTATATTTATATTTACACAATTACAATATGAGGCATTTAGATCTAAATACGTAAATAAAATAAAAAAAAACTTTATGCCAAGTATATAATACTTTACCACATTACAAAGGCATTAAAAAAAATATAAAAAATAAATGAAAATAAAAAAAAAACTATTTCTTCCCCATATTTCTTTTTGTTATTAGTCACGTGATTGTGCGAATTTCAAACTTGTGTATTTAATATTCTATGTTAAATAATGTAGTAATGTAGTGTTTTTATTGTTTAAATGAAATGATTGAAAATTTAAATTTTAATCTATAAAATATGATGATATTTTCTATTACGTCATAAACCTAAAAGTACACCAATTACTATTACATAAGCTAATATAATATTGAGAATTAGAAATCCTCTTATGAAATTACTGTAAATACATGAAGATATAACTTTTAAAATTATTATTACAATAAAATACACTAAATATACCCGACAAACTAATAAAAAAAAACCTTGCAGTCCTTTATCATTTTATAATTGCAATAACAAGTAAACAAGATTAACAATTTATCTTATTCCCGACCGCTTTCCGCCCACACACATTTATGTTATTAATAAATTCTACGTGGGAGAACTGGGAGAGTTTACATGAAAATTACATGGAGATAATAATATAAATAATAAATTAATGATTAGTTCTACTAAAATAAACAATTTAAAACTATAATAAAATTATTTATTACGTTATGGTATTCCTTTCCTACCCATCCATTCCGATAGGTGAGAGTAAGATAGCTTCAAAGGTCAAACATCAAAGTTCATAACTAATGGACTGTAAGGCTTTGAATGGCCTAAACGTATACAATATACATACAATACAATGTTACCAACACAATAATTATATTTCATGCTATTTTGAAATTTGGCGTGTCGAATATATATTTTTTTCTTACATTGCCACTATCAATTAGAATAAAGAACGACACTGTAATGTTTTAAAGAGAATGTATTACACATTAAAAAATGTATTTACTATTTATTTTTATATGTAATGGCAACATTTCTAATCGACAGGCCAAATTAAAGTGCAAGGATCAGCGGTAGTGATTACCTCGCGCTGTCCGCTTTCCTACGGGACAACACAAAATAAATAATATTAGTATTAGGTAATATATTTATTAATCCTAAAAAAAACATTACTGGAACGTTCACAACATTAATACAATAAAAATAATCTGTATAGATTTTATTCTATTTCATTGCATTTCGTGTAATAAACAACAATATGGCAACCCTAGAAATTAGTATTAAAAGGAAAAATTGAATTATAAAATCTATTAATTTATTATAACGTCATTCAATACTTATAGAATAAAAAAATCTAGAGTGCAAGTAATAAAATAAATTGTATACTAATTTACTAAATAATTATTTAAAATACTAAGCTATATGTTAAATTCACAATTAACAGTGTGGAAAATCAAAGGAAACAATATTTTTACTGATAAGCGATCGTTATCAAGCGTTGAGACGATAAGGTGACGTGTTCTATTTACATTATATTTTTATCGGTTTCTTATCAGTTATCACACCTACTATGTTATATCTAAATGACTGGAATATTGCAGGTTGGAATTAACTAGAATTTTTCCCTATAAAATATGTTGGGTATTCAAACTATTAAACTAAATTATTTAATTTGTATGTTATATACGAAAAATGGTTTATTTCGATTATTAAGCTTTAATCTTCAAAAATAATGCGTATATACATATAACAAATAACATAAAACAACTTTATAAATCGATTTTTTATATTGAGAAATAGGCAATATTCAATTATAATAATTTAGTTAATTAGACAAAGTGTTTTATATCTTTCTAAAACAGGATAATATAGAACTAAGAATATTCAAAATTTTATTACAAAATATACCTTCTTAGTAATATTTAATCTTTTTAGCAAGTTTTCCTTAAACAAAGCGTAAGTAAGGAAAAACTTGTTACGGTTAACTTCATAATTACTGAAGAAGATCCCGTTAAATCCAATACACCTACAGACATTTTTTAAATAAAAAATATTCACTGTATTATAATGGGTTCATTGCTTGAATGTGCCCAACCTTGGATGACCTTTAAAGAAATGGGGAGCCGGGAGTCCATAAATGATAAGCTGACTTATTGAATGTCACGAATTCGCAAGTCACGAAATATTATAAAATGTATATGAAAAATCTTTCTCGAGAATTGATTGTAAACAACAAAAAAAATGTTAATTAAAGACGGAAAAAAGATTTTTCTACGTAGTACCCCAAATGAAACCAGATAATAATAAACTAAAGATATTTTTAGGGCATTTAATTATTGTTGTTGTTTCATCAACGCTTCAAAGTCTATAATAAATCGAGTAAATATCCAGCTCTTTTGTAAAATATTACGTAAAAGAAAATTAATTTCCACAAGAACTTATAAATTCAGCTCAGACCTGCTTCTACTTAAAAGTCGAGGAGCAATTTCTTTTTGATTGAAACCCGTCTAACGAGATTGATCGACGAGTCTTTAAGCCGATTTCTTCGAGAGTGTGACTTAAGAGCGTTTTATGTAATTTTCTAATTATGATAATATTTTTTTTCAGCTTCACGCTGCATCTCGCATACAGCAGACAGAGTAAAACATACTGTTTAAACACTCCGTTCCCTACTTTCCGGCCAATTTTCTTTTACTACTTACTACCTATAATGTTTGTACTATTAACTATAATATTTGTTGAGGATTTGAAAAATAAGTCATCCTCTGAGTGAGAGTCGAACCCACCACCGTGGCGCTTACGGTCAGACGCTGTGCAGCTACGTCACGGTGGGTAACAAATCCATTTACAGCAAACATGTTAAAATTTGACATATAATGATGATTTTACCAGAGACCGTTATGCAGACTTTTGAGAAGTTGGACTTCGTTCTCTTTAAACGTACTTAATAAACATTTTCTAAATCTTTTTACCACCTTGAAGTGTTACTACCTTAGGGTTTTAATAAAGAAGATCTTTCTTACCCCAAAGTTTTTAAAAGGATTTCCGTTTGCATTTCAAATTTCAACTCTGTTTCAAACGTTTGGGCTGAGTGGTGATGATGGTATTCCTTTTAACTAATTTATTTCTCTACATTAGTTTAAATATAAATATAAAAGTGATATATACCTCAAGATAAAACAAATAATATAAGAATGTGATGAATGTATAATTAAAGGAATGTATAAATAACGTGAATAAGTTATTATGTTATATTACACGAAAGAAAAGTTTGTTCAACTATCAACTGTAATATAGAAGTATTAAAGTATATTTTATATTCAAATAGAATTTATATTTATAATATATTATTATTTTCCTTTTAAAATGGCACGTATTTTAATATAGCAGGGTAGGAAGAGAAAATCTAGTGTTAAGACACTTCGTTCCCCACTTTCCACCGAATTCTCGAGGCATTGCGTGATGAGTGTCGAAACTCCACGTAGACTTAATTAAAAATATTATTATATACATAATCTAGTATATTAGAAATATATGATAAAAGTGCCATGCGCGTGTACTTAAAAAAACACTATGACAGAGTTGCTTAGAGTCAATGCACTAGGTGCAATTATAACTATTGATGAACTCACACAAATAAGTCGACACAAAACGAACAGGTTTTACATTTCAAACGACGATTATATAATAATAGATTGTCGTGTTTGAGCTTCAATTTTATTTCGTGTTAACAGTAAACAAATTAAATGTATTCATACTAGAATTTACGTATTTACACAGCTTATTGATAAAACACTTCGGAATCTATACTTTTTTTCATAGTCACTATATCAGACCAGACTTAAGAAAAACGTCTAGGGATACTATAAATACGAATATCTTATAGAGTTAAATTAGAACCTTTAATCATTGAGTTTTATTTCAATTTTATTATGATTCTTATTAGATTATTCAATGTTTTAGTCCAGGAGTATGATGTTTAGATTATTTAGTAATAATTAAAAAAAATCGTCTGGTTGTGTGTCTGTGGGTTCGATCCCCACTCGAGGAAATGCAATATTTATTCACATTTATATTTTCATTTCTTCGCTCTAGTGTCGAGGCAAAACGCGGCGTTGAGTTCCGCCACTCAACACGCAATGCCTTCAGAACTTGGCAGAAATAGGGGAACAGAGTGTCTTAACACTAGGTTCCCTTTGCCTACACTACTGTGTGCGGGATACAGCGTGAAGCAGATTTAATTTTTTTCTAAAAAAAAAAATAACTGAGTCCACCCCTGATGTAAAAATGTTAATTATAAAAACGTGACATATCCAATTTCGATACGATTTATTATTTTACAAGAAATAGATAGATAAAAACGTCATTCATTTTATTACTACACTAATGAATAGGTTTATTTCTATTAGAAGCCATATAAAGATAACCGTCATCATATTACGATGTCAACTTGATTAATCACAGAAATGGGTTTATCTGTCGCATAGCATTATTATTACAGAATGTTTCTCGCTTACTGATATATATTTTGTTAGTGTCGGGACACTCTGTTTACGCATTTCGCCTGAAATCTAAATTATGTATGGCTGGCGAAAAATAATTCAATTAACCCAAGCGGGACACAAACCCTCTTGTTGATATTGTAATAGTAATAATAATATTGTATTGAATAGATAAAGAGCTATAAAATTATGTGCTATGTGTTTGTTACTACTACCTACGGTTCAATAATAATTTGGTGTTGTAATTAAATATTTAAGTAAAAATCGTCTTTTTAAGTAAATATCGTCGTTCTTTATAATAAAAAAACACATCTACAATGAATACGGATTTAATAAATATATAACTAAAACGTCATTTATAACCGTTTATATAAACTACAGCAAAAAAAACCAGTCGTTCAAAAATGTCAAAACTAAATAACTCAATGTATACGTTTATAATTCAACTGAAACAAAATATTTAGAGACTATATATATATACATGGCCTACAAAAATCGCGTTAAATCTAATAGCAAACAACTCAAGTCAACGTTACAAATTTAAAATGAACCTTAAAATATAACAATGACTTTAATATTACATACCTTCTTAAAATGGTTGAGTGTGTCCGGACTGTTCTCGCACATCTCCGTGATGAGCGTGACGCCGGTGATGAGTACACCTAGTTTTAGATATATTTGGTCATTTATATGGAAATACAGTAACAGATAACTACCTACCGATGTACGTAATAACAAAATTGTGACAATAATATTGAAAAGAGACCAGTCGTGGCGCAGGGACACAACCGTCTGACTGTAAACCCGGTCGGTCGGTTGAGGGTTCGATTTTCTTCGCTTTGGTCTCTAGGCAATGCGCGGCAATGAGTTCCGCTACTCAAAAACAATGCCTCTGGAATTCGGCGGAACTTGGGGTATGTCTTTATACTAGGCTCCCTCTACCTATCCTTCTACATGCGTGATACAGCGTAAAGACAATAGTTTTTTTTCTTATTACTAGAAATTCCACAAATTATTGAACATGTATAAGAATTTCTTATTTAGAAAGGAAATTACAATTCGAACAATTTAAATGACGCTTCATAGTAAAAGCTATTACAAATGCCTTTTGAAACGGAAATTGGAGCAAATGAAAAAATATATTACATTGATGTACATATTATTTTCAAATATGTAATTCTCAAAGCAATGCATTATGCCGAAGAATGAGTCGTGTTTTTAAATTTTACTCCCAATCCTCTTTAAAAAATTAAATAACAAAAATATTTTTTTGATTGAATATGATATTAAATATTTATAGATTCAAATTTTACTCAATTTTAATTCATAATATTGGTTAAAAAATCAGCATCACGCTGTATCCCGCACACAGAAGGATAGGCAGAGGGAACCTAGTGTTAAGACTCACCGTTCCCCACAATAATATAACATAATATTGATTCATTAATCTAAAACCTGTCATGCAATATCTTTAAACATATGAAACGTTCGAATAGCTTAAGAATTATCAATAAAAGATATTCTTCAAAAAAATTTTTAAGAAGAGAATTATTCTCTTCTTAAAAAATTATTTGAAAAATATTCTTTTAATAATAATATCATTATTTAAATAACACCAACAAAAGGCTCACCATGATTCTTCTCCGTCAACAAACTCCTCGTAGCCGGCAGGAACATCTCCATGAGATCCGGCACCCGTCGTATTATTCTGAAGGCGCACAACGCCGCCTTCTTCTTTATGTACGCGTTGGGGGACTTTATCAGTCTCTCCACCTCTGAGGCGAGGTCCCTGGCCATTTCCGGTGAAGCGATCGCGCCTAAGGTACAGAGGGCCAGGCCGACTACGAATTGCGTGCTACTGTTTAGGTCACTGTGGATAAATTGAAATTGTATAAATAATACTGTTATTAAACAGAATTTAGGATTTTATAGTTTTAAGTTTAACAGTTTTAGAAGGTCGTCGGTTGATTTAATATAAAGATAAATATATAAGACATATATGATAATGTTATTTCTTAGGAATCTCTTCAGAGGATACGTAAAACCTTGACGTGAACGATTCAATGTATAAACATCTTAAAAAAATCCTGTTAATTCTATACTTATAATAAAATCGTAACAGAAGGGTGTATGTAAATAGAAGATATATAAGAAAAACTGTTATTGATAAATGAATTTCAGAAACAGCTTAAATTTAATTGCAGTTAGCAAAATTATATTTTCGCAAGCTAAGGTTTATAAATAAATAAGTTATAACATTTTAAAGAATATTGCTCAATAAAATTGCTAAAAACAACTTAAAATAGCTTAGAAAGCGAAAGTAATGCTGATTAGTAAATTAATTACGTAGTTCAAGCAGACGATGTCGCGAGCGGGTCGTTAGTTTAGGGAGCCAGAATGTTTCAGGGAATTTCGTTAGAGAAACTCAATTACATCAAAACACGCGAGAGCACCTAACACCAAACGAATGATCCAATTAACAGGAAAGCCAACATGCGACCGAGTGCCTTGTTATTTCCCAAAATATATATATATATATATATATATATATATATATATATATACTAGCGGACCCGGACGCGGCTTCGCCCGCTTAAACTTTACGAATGCTTATAGATATATTTAGGAAATTGTTTGTGAAAATATGTAA
>DWQW01007241.1:0-15261 GCA_018249695.1 Heliconius erato demophoon | reverse complement strand
TGCTTATGCGTAGAGGAGTGGTGTCAAAACACTCTTTTTCTCACTTTCCGCCAAATTTTGCCACTCAAACGTCGTGCTTTGTTTTGTCACTAGAGCGAGGAAATGAAAATAATTAATTCCTCCGACTTACAATCCAACCCGTAATCGTCGTAGTTACAGCCAGATACTGTGCTGCTCTACAACAACGGTTATGATAAACCGATATGTTTCTATGAACAAGTGAAAAAAAAATGTACACTGATGTTCTACCTTTCTTTTTCGATACGAAGCTCCAAAAATTAAGCTACTATAGCTGAAACAATTGCATAGATATCATACCTTAATAAATTGGTTAATTTGTAAAATAAAGTGTGATAGTTAATACTTTTAATTACATTTATAATTATGTAGCTATTATAAAGGTGCAGCATGTTTATTTGCTACAGCGCTGTGGTCTGACTGCGAGTTGCGGTCGTAGCGGTCGTAGCGGTCTGAGTTTAGCCTCTTACGCTGTTTTAATAATTCGCCGCCCCCAGAGAACGAAATGGTAACCGCCAAAATAATATTGATATAAGATATTTGAGTTCTATGCATCTAAATAAATATAGTATCTTATTTTTGTATTCTCTTTGTCATTAATTTAAAAGTTATGAAATATAAAAATGTTCATAGCTAACTGTACTCCACACATGTACGAGAGTAAAAGTTCAAAGTGATATTAATAAAAAGATAAATTACAGTAAAGACTGATTACCATATTTAAATTTTATTGAAATATTCCCGAATAATAATACAATCACATTATAAAATACAGACAGTTATCAGTTTGCACGAGAATAAAATAACTTATTGCATAAAATTGTAAGACAATATAAGATTATATGGGTTTGATTGGTATTTCTGACAATAAAATGTTAAGTTAACTTTTAGTAAACGAATGAAACTACTTTATCGTAGTTTTATTTCGTAAATGACTAGTATTTAGTGGATGTTATACTTAATTTTTATATAGCGTAAAAAATAGGTATCAAAGGAGCCCTGTTTCTTAATAATAAGACTAGTATGTTTCGAGTAATCAGTAAAACACATTTTTTTTGTTCTTCTTGAAAAGTCGAGATTTTACGATTACCATTTCTTCTCCGGGGACGATTATAATATAATTAAAATAGAAATGTTAGTAAATGGGTGTTTCTACTGAATAAATGTTAAATGTACACATTATACTATGAAATCTGCAAAAAATATTCCACAATCTTAAGTTTTCTTTCTTTTACGATGGTTTCAAATAGTTTTTAATAAAAATTCTAAAATGTAAATATACGTATATATGCAAAGTACCAGTAATGATGGCAGCCGATGAATTGAAGCGTTCATAAATTATTCGAAACAACTGTCATTCATAAATTTATTTTAACTCATGCACGGTTGTTTGTATTTATAAAGCTCACCGGGGCTGCGATGAGTTTCAGATTGAATATTGGATTTTTGGCTGAGAAATCTTGTAGAGTATCAAATTTGAATGTTGAAATAAATATTTAAATTTGACACTCTAGAAGATTATATTTGCAAATTTCATTTTTATGCTTCTTTTTTAATGCAATAAGCATAGTCTTAATATATTCCGGCTTTTATTATTAAAAAAAAAACTATTATACGCCCATGTTAAAGGCATTGTGTGACAAGTGTCGAAGTGCAAAATCATCTACTGAAGTTCACCTAACCACGGAAATTATTATATTCGCTCCCATGAGAATTGAACCCACAACCATCGTCTGCGCTATGAGCGTGACAACTGCGCTATAAAGATTGATGGTAAAGTTTTTAAGCTTCACGCTTTATCCCGCGTATAGCAGGGTAGGCAGAGGGAACTTAGTGGTGGAGACAGTTCGTTACCCACTTTCCTTTGAGTGGTGGATTTCACGTGCTCTGTTTTATTACCAAAGCTATAAAATAAAAATAATTAATTCCACTAGGGAATGAGAAGTGAGAGTGGGAATCGAACTCATAACCGTCACATTTACAGCCTGACACTGTGAAAACGCGCCAAGACGGCGTCAAGTATTTGATAAGTTAGTTTCAATATAATAAATTTATAGACGCTGTTCGATCTGTATTTCGTTGTTTATGGGTCATATGCAAATGTATATCATTTACATTTCCCTGACTTTAAGTATCAGTTCATTTGTTTATCTATAGAAGTAAATAGAGGTCTAAGGGAGCAATCGAGCTCATACTGTATAAATAATTCAAAGTGATTTATTATGTACTCTGAGGAATCATCAAATAGACATTCCGTTGCGAAGATATGAATATTTTCCCGGCAACTTACAGCGAGTGAGGCCATCGTGGTGCACTGTGACGTAACGCGACGGTTGTGGGGTCGAATCCCAGTCAAGGGAATAAATGATTATTTATTAATAATTTTCGATTTTAATCAGTCTTAAAAGAAAGTTCACTCTGCCTACCCTGCTGTGTGCGGGATACAGCGTGAAACTGAATATTTTTGTCAACATACATACATAACATACATTATTATGAAAAGGATGCTATAATATATGCATTTTCTTTCGGCTTAGAAAATATTTCTAAATTTCTGCTTATTTTCTAATCACGCCAAACAAAAACATAAATAGCAGAGAAATAAAGTTTCATAAAATAATTTGTATTTAAGATCGAAAATTACGTTTAGGACTTCACGATGGAGCCCTGAGTCATTATGTTTATTAACTAATTTTTTTTCTTTTTAAAAGAACAGCTATATCCATGTTATTACTACAAAGGAAACAAATACTAGTGAAATAATTCTTTAAAATATTTCATTATCATTTTGAGAATTTTTTTATTTCAATTATACTATATATATATATTTTTAATCAACTTATTTGAACTCAATTTTATGACGCGATAATAAATGTACAAAAAAATATAGTTGTATCTTAAAAAATATTTATTGTTTTAATAAAATTAAAAGATCCAGAAAGCCATCCTTTGTATCTATCACAACCCTCCGCAATTTTACTCTGTGAGGGCTGGTCACGTTTACTAATCTTAATTACTATGCAGCTCGTCTTCTGTACATTTTTTTTCTGTACTAAACACAGTGACACACTGTAAATGACAGATTCTTATATATTTCTTATATTAAACCAAAAATAACTTTGAATGTAATTACTAAATATTTGGTTTTTATTATCAAAAATTTAAATAAAAAGAAAAATATATATCAAAATAGCTAATAAATACATAATACATTTAATTATAAATTAAATACCGCGCTTTTGCTTTGGTTGTTACCAAGGCATTGAGTTCCACCGTTGAACTTGCAGTGCCGCGAAAATTCTAAGGAAAGTGGGAAACGGAGTGTCTTAACACTAGGTTCCTTCTGCCCATCCTTTTATTTGCAGGATACACCATGAAGCTGAAAATAAAAGAAACGAATCAAAAGTTAACAACTGTACTAGATATTATACTACAATAAAAAGTACCATTAAAAAGTACTTAGTTTTTTAGTTTTTCATTTTAGTGTAAACATAGAGAACCTAGAGTCAAGATACTTCGTTTTCTGAGCACCGACAGAATTCGAGACGACGTGTGGTAGAACTCAACGTTGCGATTTGTTTTATCCGAATAGAGCGGAGAAATTATACCAATTTAAGTTAAAGACTATTATAATCTCATATTATAATGTTTTTTTTTTTTAAGGCAGGAGGGAATCCACTTTCTGCCGAAATCTGGATGCATTACGTGTTGAGTACGATCGTTACCAGAGCGAGAAAATGAAAATATAAAATATTTCATTTTCTCGAGTGGGAATCGAACTCACAATCTGTCGCGTTTACTTACTTACATGACCGGCCAAAAATTTAAAAAAATCGTTTTATGCTTAAATATTTTAATAGTGATACAATATAAAAAAATTAAAGTTATTTATCGCCATTCTTTTGACACGTTCTCACGTCTCTTTTGAAAAGCAATTTTAAAAATAATATGATTCAGAGCGAAAACCATTGTAAAATAATTTATAATGACTGCAGAACATTTTTAAGTACAAATATTTCTCTGTAGAGTGTAAAGTATAGGAGACGCGGTGTTTGTGTATTCAACTTTTCTCGCGATGTAGCTATTAATTATAAATAATTCTTTTATTGCAGTTTTCATAAGTTTTGTCAGAAAAGCTTTTAGCGTTTGTTGTTTATCTGGTATACGATTATATGATTTTATGAAAAACATAAGAAAATGTTTTAGCATTAAGTTCTCCCTCACAGAATAGCATATTGGTGAATTTTATAAGTACCATTTTTTAGCTTCTCGCTGTATCCGACACGTAGCAGGCAAGCTAGAGGGAACTTAGTGTTAAGACATTCAGTGCTCCATAACCCACCTAACTGTCTAGACATTGCTTGTTGATTGGCGGAAACAGCGCCTTAGAGAAAGCGAATAATTGAAAAGGAATCGAACCTACAACCGTCGCATTTACAGTAAGTCTTTTGTGTCACTGCGCTACTATTCATACTTACTACTACTACTTCATGCATCATCATCTCTATATATAATAAGACAGTAAAAATATTTTGTCTGTACATTTAGTAAGTTTGATTGAAATGGATAGAGGGACACTTAAAAATAATAATAGAAAGCAAAAATTTTTTTTTTAATTTCTTGTCTGTCTGTCTGTCTGTGTGTCGACATATTTTTGTCCGCATTTTTCTTTGAAAGTACTGAACCGATTTACTGGAAAATTTCACAAATTGCTTTGTTTTAACTCAACTTAACTACTAAAGTTTAGTTCATCAAAATCGGTTCATAAAAAAAAAGTTATCGTCATTTGAAAGAAGTCGTCATTAATTCAACAAAGAGATAAAGAACGATCTTGAAAGAAATATCAAGTAAAGACAAGTAAATACAATAATTTTTTTCGTTCATATAATATATGTAACTAATTTAAAAACTGTACAGGAGTTAATATGCAATTATTACAGTTATTTTACAAAGAATATTATGAATCCTTCAAATCAATAATTTAACATTTAATGCTGTTTCTGAATGAGTAAATTATATTATTCACTGACATCAGCACATTTAACAGAGTATATTATATAAGTAAAAAGAACATAAAGTTACAAAAATATATACGTTTACTAAATAATTAGCTTTATGTATATTTTATAAATATCAAATAGCAACAATGGTTGTATTTTTTTATTTAAAACAATCAAAAATTCTTTGACGATAATGTCGTAAAAAAATCATATTAGAAGTCATTATAGTTATCAATCAATTCTGCTTATTAAATCAATAATCATGTATTTTAAGCACGCGAAGCCGTGGGCGAGCCGCTAGTTAACAATTAAGTGTTTTAGCAACACACTATAACATTGATAAAATCAGCTTCACGCTGTATCCCGCACACAGCAGGGTAGGCAGAGGGAACCTAGTGTTAAGATTAAAATACTCCGTTTCCCACTTTCTGCCGAATTCTAGAGGCATTGCGTGTTGAGTGGGAGAACTCAACGCCGCGCTTTCCCTTGGTACCAGAGCGAACTATAAATTTAAATAAATATTTCATCTCCTCGAGTGGTGATCGAACCCACAACCAGTTGGATTTACAGTCACACTTTGTGCCCCTGCGCCACGACTTGCCTCTTTAACAACATTAATATATAAATGAATCATCATTCCATTAAAAGTACACAGAAAGCAAACGTAGTGGTTTCAGGAAGGTTTCAGGGAGTCACGTCGCTAAGCTTTTCAAGTTTTCCCCTGCATCGCCCGCGGCGCGAGCATCTCCGCCTAGAATATAGCTACTGCCTTTAGAACCACGTGCCGGTTTACAGCTTGCAATGTTATATAAATACCACTACTGGCTGAGGTATGTAATGTCGTACTCTTTACAAATAAATCCTTAAATAAATAAAATAAACCAGCTCCACGCTGTACCCTGCAGTGTGCGGGACACACTGCAGGGTAGGCAGAGGGAACCTAGTGTTAAGACACTCCGTTCCCCATTTTCGGCTGAATTCTGAAGGCACTGGGTATTGAGTGGTGGAACTCAACGCCGCGCTTTACCTAGACACCAGAGCAAAGAAACGGAAATATTTATTTAAATAAATATTTCATATCAACGAGTGGAGCAAAACGAGTGGATCAAACCCACAACCAGTCGCTTTTCACACTTTGTGCCCCTCCGCCACGATAGGCCTCAAATCCTAAAATAGACTCATTAAATTCCACTCCAATTAAACTCCACGTCATATTTAGTAAAAGTTTTGTAAAACGTGCGGTCGACGTGAATTTAACAAACTTTAAACATACCTACTTCACTCTTGTAACAAAAAATATACTAATATATATTTACATAAATATGTAGAAATGTATATATTAATGTAGAAATGCAATAAATTTAAATATTCATCATTTGAGACACGATAGATCAATATTATTCAGAGTAAATTCTAATTCTTTGCATCTCTTCGTATGTAACAGGGATGCAGTTTCTTGTTATCACAGCGGGACAGATAACACATGGTTCTCGTTTCTATTTGAACAGCATCAATATATTCGTATGTACTTCGACTGAGATTTACAAATAGATGTGCTTATTTACATTGTAGTTTTTCGATTTAAAGTAATCTCTGTTGTGTTTGCAATTTTAAATAATGTTCTATTCTTACAGAGGCCGGTCGTGGCGCAGCGGCACGAGGTGTGACTGCAAAACCGACCGGTTGTGGGTTCGATCCCCACTCGAGGATATGAAATATTTACTTAAATTTATATTTCCATTTCTTCGCTCTGGTGTCGAGGTTAAGCGCGGCGTTGAGTTCTGCCACTCAACACGCAATGCCTCCAGAAGTCGGCAGAAAGTGGGGAACGGAGTGTCTTAACACTAGGTTCCCTCTGCCTACCCTGCTGTGTGCGGGATACAGCGTGAAGCTAATTTTTTTTTTTTTCTATTCTTACATTATTTTACTGGTATTATGCAATTTAATTTTATGAGGACAGTCGTGGCGCAGAGACACAAAGTGTGAATGAAATTTTTATTTACATAAACGCGGCTAGTTGTGGATTCGATTCCCGCTAAAGGAAATGAAATATTTATTTAAATTTATATTTTCATTTCTTCGCTTCATTGAGTTCCGCCACTCGACACGCAATGCCCACAGCGAAAAGTGGGGAACGGAGTGTTTTAACACTACCTTTCCTGTACCCACCCTGCTGTGTGTGGAGTACACTAATTTGTTTTTTTTAAATTTATACAATTTTATATATAAAATTGTTTAAATATAATAATTGTAAATATAAATTGTATAATGCTATAGAATTAATATGCAGATATAATTATAATATAAATGGCACTATGGATATTGTTATTATTATTTTAAAAATTAAGGGTTATCGTAAAATTAATATTGTTTTTAACCGATTTCTGTAAGAAAAGGAGGTTATCAATTCGACTGAATTTTTTTTTGTTTGTAACCTCAAACAAAACTTTTGAATGGGTGAACCGATTTTGATGATTTTTTTTATTTCAAAGCTAGTGCTTCCCGTGTGGTCTCATTGTTTTTGGTCTATTTCTAACAATGGTATTTATAAGAAAATCACATAAGTCTTAAATTTGCATTAGGTATGTGCGCGACAATGGATGACGTGTGGATAAATATTTTTTTTTATTTGAAAGCATACACTTCAAGGATAGATTGGTGAAAGTTTGGTTAGGTTCTGATTATGGAATCCGATTGAAATAGGACAAGTTGTTTTTTTGTTGGTGAAAAATATAATTATACTGTAGTAGTTACAAGGAAATACACCGTTAAAATGGTTGTCAAACATTCCTCATCGTTGCATTTCTTTTCAACGAACGATGTTGTAATTTTCAATCAACTTCATAAAAGGGGAAGGTTTTGTTCATTCGCCCGAAATTTTTTTATGTACATATGTTCTTATCAATATGCGAAAATGTTAGTATGCACAATAATACCTAATTAAGTTTGAAGTTATACATAGGACAACTATTAACTTGAGAAGCATCCTTTTAAGTTCTATCTATCACTTAAAATCCTAAAATAAATTAATTTTTAACAAAAAAAACCGACCTCAAACAACGAGCTAAAAATTAAAAAATAATTTTACATAAAGTAAAACGAATTTTGATTTAGTTAACAAAAATATTAAAAAAAAAGAAGATTTTATAATTTTGAAGTCGGTGTCAAGCTAATGCTACAACAACCTTACTACAATATCGACTTCCTATTTTACTTGGTACTGACTGCAAAATTATAAAACCTTTTTAATTATTTTTCAATTATCTTTTTTAAATATGTTTCAAGAGAGTGATGATATAATTATATTCTAGTGTTATAAATATTCAATAGAGCGAATTCATTATTAAATAAATCATGAAAAACAGGTCTCTATTTTTCATGTTTGATTATTATAATTATTTTCTCGGTCGCTGTTAATGACGTTGCGCTCAACTTTTTTTTACATTTTAATTATTATGTTTTTTATTTGTATAATTTCTTAATGAGCGCTGTTCCTGAGTTCTCTTGTAATTAGAATAGTTTTTATATTTTAACTGTGTTCTTGAGGTGCAGGGGCCAGGGCAGGGGCGCGACAGGTTGTGGGTTCGATGTCCACTCGAAAAAATATTTGATATTTTTATTTCATGGCTCTGGTAAGCGCGGCATTGAGTTCCGCCACTGAGCACACAATGTCTCCAGAATTTGGCGCAAAGTAGGGGACGAAAGTGACTTAATGAGAACGGAGTATCTCAACACTAGGTTCCTAGGTTCCCTCTGCCTACCCTGCTATATGCGAAATATAGCATGAAGCCATAAAAACATATTATTTTTAGAGCTGCACGCTGTATCCAGCATATATCAGGATAGACAGAAAGAACCTATGGTCAGGACACTCCCCAATTCGCACATTTTTCGAGTTATTGCGTTGCTGAGCTAAACGCTTGTTAACCAGAGCGACGCAATGAAATTAAGTGTTCTGCTCCAAGGCGGTCTCAAATAATTAATGAAAATAATTAAAGGACAAAAAGCTACACAGGTAGGAGTGTCATAAAAAACGGCCAGACAGACATTTATCGTTTTAATACGAAATGATTCTATCGCACGTCCTGAATATAGAAAAGCACTCAAATAGCAGAAAATTGCATTTAGTTTCTAAATATTAAATCCAAGCCGTATGAATGCGGTAGATGCTCGTTGCGTCGCGCCCGCAGTCCATGTAAAGTGCAGGCGGCGCTCACCTATACTCACCTATATTGAGGTACTAGTGTTTACTGCGGTATCACAAAAGAAAAAAAAAGTGCCTTGTAACAAATTTGAGAACCTTGTGGTTTGCCACTGTTTGCCCTGCCAACAATTACTTGACTGTATATACATATTGTATAAGAAATATATAAGGCTCAACTTTGATCTTCTCGAATAAGCACAAAAAATGAAAATTATTTATATTTACTAAAATGAAAACATTAAAAGGAAAATAGAATAAGTAATATGTTTTATTTTATATAATCCTTCAAATGAAAATGTTTGTTTTTATTGAATTTGAATATTTTTTGGCTCCTATTAATATACAAATATTACACAAAAATTGGATATATATATTTTTTCAACTTAACGCTATATTTCCATAATTGTATTAATAATTATCCGAATCAGTATTTATCGAGAACTATTTAAATATTTATTCCTGTTATTTCAAACCAAACCATCTGTGTGTTCACATTACTGTTGGGTCCCGCATTAGCATATATACACTTTACAGTTTACATGAACAAACAATATTATCCTCTGTCTCATAAAGTTTATTCAATAAAATTGTTTTGTTTAAAATATCACATTATGTTCTGAAATACATGTATTTTCAAGTAATAACATATCTGGGGTTATTGTTTTGTAAGAATCATTTTGCAATATATTCAACTTTTTATTGGCTAAATTCGCTATACGACTTATTATTTCTGTCGTATAATATACGTGTCAGCTTCTCAGTTTATATTGCCAGAGAGAGGAAATCGAAATGAATTTTTCCTTTGAGCGATGAATGAATCAACTACCATCGCGCTCACAGCCAGATGCTGTTCCATAGCGCCACAAAAGCTTCGCTATATAGTTTGGACTTGCGACCCGCCCGCGGATTCGTTCGCAAAATTACAGAATATATTTATTTTGTTTAACCATAATTTAACACTTTCGGGGATGCTACTACATAAGTTTGTACATTGTGTCCAATTATATGATATGTTTTAAAAACCTTTTATGACGTCATCGTTTGCATTCGTTCTGTTATTATAATAGTCCAAGATCACAGGCCTAGGAAACTTTAGCAAAGCTGAAATTTTGAGGACTATTAGTCTAATATGTAATAGAACTCAAAGCAATATAAATGTTTAATCAATCAAAAATGCGAATCACAAGTCTATAAACAATCATAGTGAAATAAAAGAAACAACTAAATAAACTAGTAAGAAACTTTTACCTAGTAAGAGTTAGCGAAAAGTTATAACGTTGGGAAATAAAATCTAGATTTTGGCACAAATATGCGTTATATAACTTTATTGAAGATTAGAGCTCTAGCAGTAATTGTAACAATCGGGGAAGTTCGCTCGTAATCATCTGGCAAACTGCTACGGATAGCGATTTCAGTGAAAACTTCGCCAATGAAGTATGAAGTTTTGAAATAATTACTAAGAAATTAATTGATTCTTTGCTTGTAGAACTGTTTGTATGTGCTTTTTCAATCCATCTGCATATGCATAAGTGGCACTGTACTACTGTGCGGTTTCGTAAGGACTTCCTTCCACGCGCCACGCTACTTTCTTCAAAAGGCGCGTCTATATCCACCTTAAGACTCCTCTGGTATTACACGGGATCGTGGGCGGCGGTGATCACTTACCATAACGTGACCTATATGCATAAAAAAATAATGGGCTTTACAAATAGCAGGTCCATATATAAAATATATTAGTATCTCTTAAAATATGATTTCATTTACTTTTAATTTGTAATCGTTTGTGTAGTACAAAAAAGCTATATTATTTATTGATAATATCGTCACTGTGATAACAGAAAATTACATACAATTATTTGATTTTTCATCAGGGCCGGCTTAGCGTTCGCTTACATTATAGTGGGCTTTGATGTTGCAATCCTTACAAAGAATTAAAAAGGTATATGGTGGAGAAAATGAAAGAAGCGGTCGCTTCCTGTTGTCCACTTATGATTTTTTTTGGCCCTTAAACACTAATTTGACAGTCATGGCGCAGGGTCTCAAGCTCATGGCTTTTATACTATAATATTTACAAGATGAGTGTGGGTTTGATTTCCACTCCAGAGAATGAATTATTTAATATTTTTATTTCCTTGCTCAGGTAACAAGGCAAAATTTCGCCTCTCAACACTCAATGAATCGAAAATTCGGTGAAAAATAGATAATGGAATGTTATTACTCTATTTATTAATATTTATATTATTATTACACTAGTTAACACTATGTTTTTTTTTTTAGAAATGTAAAGCTACTGTGCATTACTGCGCATCCCTCCGACGTGATCGGAGACTTTTTGTGTCCGATGTTTTTAATTATTTGTTGTTTTGAAAATATAACGATTTCTAATAGTTAACACTATGTTGCCTCTGATTACCCCGCTATGTGGGGGATACCACTAAAGTGCAAGTTGGAATCGGCCAGCGAGGCTTTCCATATTAGCGAGGCATGCCAATTTCAGGATTGTAGGTCAACGGGAAGTAGGAATTATAAAAGTTGACACATTTATATTTGCGGGCCTTTGCACTCATTTTGTATGAAAGTAACTAGAAATATAAGTTTGTAATTTTAAATAACATTATTTTTGAAGGTGGTGAATGATTTTGATGATAATACGTGTTGCGTTTACAATTTTTTTTAATATGCGTCATATTACATTAACAAAGACACGGCATCGCTACAGTGTAAGTGAAAATTCATTTACATAATTTCAAAAATCTGAAAAAAAAATTGTTTCACGCTGTTTGCTTTCAAAAATTTACTGTTTACGCACATAACAAGGTAGACAGAGGGAATTTAGTGTTGAGACACCGTTCCTTCGTTCGCCATTTTGCCGCCGAATGATGGAGGCATTGTGTGTTGAAAGGCGGAACTCAACGCCGCGCTTTGCCTCGACACCAGACCGAAAAAAAGAAAATATACATTTAAATAAATATTTAATTTCCTCGAGTGAGGTCGAATCCACAGCCAGTTACGTTGACAGGCAGACTTGTGCCCCTTCTCCACGACTCGTTTAAATATTAACATAAATTTTATTATAATTTAACAAGGACAGTCATGTCTGACAACATTAATAGTTAAGTTTACAATGACTTCATTTTACTTGTTCTTAATAATAATTTTATTTGTTCTTTTAATTTTTCTTAATAATTTAATATCTCTAATGCATCAAATCTAAATACACTGCTGTAAAGTTCTAAATACACCAAAAACTAGAAGTTTCCAAAACAATTTACATAATATCCAACGCTCCTACGACCGTAACTCGTAAAAGCTAGACAAGTTTATTCACTTACCTTTATGCCTAGATAAGGCCTGCTTATTCAGTCCCATTATACGAATATGTAATAAATTTTTCAGGTGGGATTTAGATTGTATGAAATGACTATTTTAGAGTACATTTATTAACAAAAGTAAAGTATACTCGAAAATAGTCATATTTAAATGGTATATGATATCTGGTAATGGTATATGATAGTTATTTAACAATTTCGTGACTGCCGTACCAATACGTTCCCGTATTAGTTATTTTTATATTTACTTTTAATACACAACATAGATGTTTTTAACATTTTTAAAGTGTTATTCCACACTTAGAAAAGAAATACTTACTTAGAAAACGTATAAAAATTTGTACGTAGTGGGACTCGAACCCGCGCCTTTTGGAAACCGACCAGGCGCTCTGATCACTAAGCCATACGTTCTCATCAAGCTACGTCGAAGTTTTTATACGCTTGTTACAACTTATTTATGTTCTGTAGGGAGATTTTTACAAATTTCCGCTACCCAAAGAATGCTATTTATTAAATATTTTTAACATTTTTAAAGTGTTATTCCACACTAACTACATATACAGACATAGATGTTTTTATGTTCTTGTTTAGCATACACACATATATTCAAATAACATATTTATTTTACGTAGTTCGTTCGTTCATTCTTTTCGTCGCCTGACGGCTGTGTCCGAAAGGATGAATTAACAATATTTGTGATGCAAATATTGAAGTGTCAATTTTATTAAGGTATATTGGAAACTAGACTAAGGTAGCACGTATAATCGTGGCCTGGAATGCCACATGATATTATGAAACAGTTTTAAGCTAAAAAGTATAATAAAGAACGCTATGTTTTAACGCTAGTTTCTCTTCCTTCCCTACCAAAAAAAGCAGATGCGAAAAATATCAATCCACACATTCAAACACATAATCATAGCAACGGGCACATACAAACAGTTTTACAAACAAAGCATTAATTCATTTGTTAGTAATTTAAGCATTTCAAAACGACTTCATACTTCATTGGCGTAGTTTTCACTGAAATCGCTTTCCGTAGCAGTTTGCCAAATGATTACGAGCGAACTTCCCCGATCGTTACAATTACTGCAAGAGCTCTAGACTTCTTCAATAAAGTTATATAACGCATATTTGTGCCAAAATCTAGATTTTATTTCAATCCGTTATAACTTTTCGGTAACTCTTGTTCGTATTAGGTAAAAGAAAGAAATCTGGCCAAAATATGTTGCGTACTTGTTTATTAGAGGCCAGTCGTAGCGCAGCGGCACGAAGTGTGACTGTAAAACCGACTGGTTGTGGGTTCGATCCCCACTCGAGGAAATGAAATATTTACTTAAATTTATACTTCCATTTCTTCGCTCTGGTGTCGAGGCTAAGCGCGGCGTTGAGTTCTGCCACTTAACACGTAATGCCTCCAGAATTCGGCAGAAAATGGGGAACGGAGTGTCTTAACACTAGGTTCCCTCTGCCTACCCTGCTTTGTGCGGGATACAGCGTGAAGCTGATTAAATTTAATTTAATTTTATTTACTTGTTTATTAAATTGTTTCTTTCATTTTATTATGATTGTTTATAGACTTGCGGTTGGCATTTATGATTGATTGATAACATTTATATTGCATTGATATAATTGTTTTTTTTTTTTCGTTTTTAGCTTCACGCTGTATCCGGCATACAGAAAAGTAGTTAGAGGGAACCTAGTATTAGGACACTCCTTTCTCCATGCACCGCCATTTTTTTCGAGATATTGCGTGTTGAGTGGCGGAACTGAACTTGTCTTTATACCAAAAAGAAGGATACCAAAAAGAGGAAATTGAAAATAATCATTCATCTGCCCGAATGTACTTTTAATACTTTGATTATGCAATTGATGAATAGTTCATAGATACAAAATATATTTTTTCAATCCGTACTAATACTAGTCCGGTCGTGGCGCAGCGGCACAAGGTGTGACTGTAAAACCGACTGGTTTTGGGTTCGATCCCCACTCGAGGAGATGAAATATTTACTTAAATTTATATTTCCATTTCTTCGCTCTGGTGTCGAGGTTAAGCGCGGCGTTGAGCTCTGCCACTCAACACGCAATATTCGCACGCAGAATTCGGCAGAAAGTGGGGAACAGGAGTGCTAACACTAGGTTCCCTCTGCCTACCCTGCTGTGTGCGGGATACAGCGTGAAGCTGATTTATTTAATACTATAACTCCGAAAGTAAGTGTGTCTCTCTATCTGTGAAGTCATCGCGGCCAAACCGCTGAACTGGTTGTGATGAAATTTCATATAGTACTTGAGGGTTTTCGGATGAACAAAAGATACTTTTTTCTCTAATTTTTTTTTCGTTTTTCCAGAAATGGCATTGTTTATAGATCGACGAAAATAGACTTCCTAAACCTTTGTATGGCGTGCCCTGGCTCAAAGGTTGAGATATATAAAAACTATGTTCTACAAAAGCATTGTCTTTTAAAGTACATATAAAACAGGCTTCTATGTATGTATATGTTTCTCTGAAAATTGAGACACAATAACCATTTGAATATATTTAATTTCAACTTAAATTTATCGAGTTATTGTTAATGTATTTTTTCAAATAATCGTTATTAAAGTAAATATAATATCACCTTTCGTATTTCATCTAAATTTTAATTATAATAAATACTTGAGATGTGCCGCGTGGTGTTTGAGAGCGGCTTGGTTATAAAATGACCGACCCGTT
>DWQW01007240.1:0-15261 GCA_018249695.1 Heliconius erato demophoon | reverse complement strand
TGTATATAAAAGTAGTTAAATCTTGTTCAGGCTGAAACTGTGGTTTCAGTGAGGCGTCTTACCTATGAGATGAGTTGTAACAAGTATATATTAATATCTAAAGTTCTAATGAGTGGTACAGTGAAGGTTTTGTGACGAACTGACAGTTTGATATAGTGATTTTTTTTATTATACATATATATCTATAATAGATTATAGGCAAGGTCTTGTTACGATGGCAGGTAAAATGTTGGTTATTATAGTATTGAAATGTTGGTATATTTTGTTATAATTGTCGCCTGAGCATTAGATCATTTAATAAATAAAATATCTAAATTTATTGTACTTAGTTTGATTAAAGTATGATATTTTAAAAAAACTTCGCTGTCGATATTTAATAAAATTATTACTTACAACACAATTATGATATAATGTATGCATTATTGTGGGTTATATTGCAGGGAAGAGAGTACATTGCATATTACACATTATAATAAATATATTATTTATAAATGTATAATTGGTTTTGTCTTATTGTGTGATATGTTTATCATTTGAAAAACATTTAAAATAGATTTCCTGAATTAATAAGCTTTATTTATAAAGTTATAATATATTTTTCACTTATTTAGCGTTAATTTATAAATTTTATGTATTATAGTAAAAATGTTTCTCGCTCTAAATTTATTTTATTGAGACCAGTTGTGGCGTAGGGGCACAACGTGTGCCTGTAAACGCAATTGGTTGTAGGTTCGATCCCCACTCGAGGACATAAAGTATTTATTTACATTAATATTTTCATTCTTTCGCTCTGGTGTAGAGGCAAAGTGCGGGGTTGAGCTCCGTCACTCAACATGCAATGCCTCCAGAATTCGGCGAAAAGTAGGGAACGGAGTCTCTTAACAGTAGTTTCCTTCTGCCTGTCTGCTCTGCTGTGAGCGGCATACAGCATGAAACTCTCAATTCATAATAACAGATAAAAAATATATCTATATCATTTATTTCGAATCGAAGAATTAAATAAATAATTAAAAATTGCATTTCTTAAAAAATTAAATTTTCCTTAAATCAATTGGGGCTAAAAAAAATTGACACATAATCATATTATCTTCAAGACTCAAGTTTTAAGTATTAATACAATTTTTTTGGATATGTTCACCTAACAAATTTATCAATAAAAGTGTACATAACTACCTACTACTAACAAAGCGAAGCAAGACCACTGCTACAGCTTTTACATACTTTTGATATTGACTCATCCTGCATCATGATTTGTAGGTAAAAAAATAGCAGTGCTATCTTACTTCCCTACTTCGACCCAATTTAAATGTAAATTAATTTGTTGCAAATTTATTAATGTATATTTAATCCTCAACTTTATCTAATTGTTTTCTCTTTAAGTTGAAAAAACCCAGATATTTGCCCAAAAGATAATCGAATTCATAACCAACACGTGCAGTCAGACAGCTACAGCCCGACTTTCGTGGAAGGGAACACGGTTTAAAATTTTTAACAGATTCATTTGTATTTCCTATAGAAACTATGAAAATCTTGGTTATCCTATTAACCCTTAACCAAGTGAAGAGTGTGCCTCAAAAACCCAACTTGGACGCAATCCTCAACCGCCGCACAGACGTGTACATCGCGGGCTTCTTCCCGTTCGGCAAGGGGGTGGAGAACTCGAACACTGGTATCTTTAGATAATGCTTTAAGCAACCTTAGGAAGTATTTAGAATTAGAAAAATACTAAAAAAATATATTACCAAGCGAAGCCACAAATCGAGATGTGGGGGCACAAGCGTGTAGACGACACAGGTCGTGAGTTTGAGAAAATGAAAATTGTTTCAATAATTTTCCTTTCTTCGTTCTGATAAACAGTTTAAAGTGGCGTTGAGTTTCACCACTCAACACGAAATATCTCCAGAATTCGGCAGAAGTGGGAAACAGAAACGTCTTAACACTTAGTTTCCAAGTTCTCTCTGCCTACCCTGTGCGGTAAAGGACGTAAGGTTAAAAAATATGTTAGAAGAATAAATTTAATTGATTAATATTTCTAATTCTCGTAGAGTAGCAAAGTTGTGTATCTACTAGTACTACGAAGATGCTACGAACAACAAACTTATAAGAGCTGTATAATATTTAGAGTAACTTGACGAGAGCTTAATAAGCTTTTGAACGGATTCTGGAGACTTAATATTAATCTCGGCGAGCTTTTATTACTAGTACTTATAAATTTTATATTTTAATCTCTTTCAAGCATGTTTAACTTTTGATTAAAATTTTTCGCATATAGGTTTGATTCGATTATAACTTTTTCGCTCTGAAAAATGAAAACCTTACCTAAGCTGTTATATATAACTTAAGCTAGTACAAGGATTTCTATGAAACTTGAAGAAATCATGAATGGTTTCTGTATTCTATTTTGACAATATTTTGTCCTTAATTTCCTCCCGTGTGAAGAGAAAAATATTACTCAATTTTTATTAAAATAAAAAAATCCAGAGGTTTTTGTACTTTAATATTAGATTTACCCAAATTGTCCTCTTCCCCAAAGAGCTAAGTACCAAAGCTATGCTAAAACCGCTGTAGGTCGAGGCGTGATGCCGAGCGTGAAGCTGGCGCTCGACCACGTCAACGAGCACGACTCCGTACTGAGGAACTACAGACTCCATATGTGGTGGAATGATACTGAGGTAACATATCTGTATTTTTATACTATATATCAGTAATTCTCATTCTTTTTGTGTGCCGCCAAATTTCAAAAGTGTGCTGCCAAATTTCCCAAATATATAATAATGTTAATATAATTAAATTATATCATTTAAAAAGAAAAATATTTTTAACATGAATATATATTTAAATCCACAAATAAATAAATTCGTATATTTAATTTTTTTGTCATAAACTATTTATGCAGTGTGTTGTAGTAATTAATTTTTCTTTGTGTGCCGCCAAATTTTGAAATCGTTAAATATGTGCCGCAACAAAAAGAAGGTTGAGAATCACTGCTATATATAATAAGTATTTTGAGTTGTAATCAAAGAGGTACATATTAGTATAATTCTGTTAGATAATAAAAGTCATCGTTTTGGCGGTCGCTTAGTATACACGTTATATAAGCTAAGAAAGTTGCACAGAAAATCTTGATCAAATTGGGAATATAAGAAAATTTTAATATTTAAATTTGTTATAACTAATTACAACAACGCACTACGTCCTTGTTAAATGTATAAAATAAAAAAAAATCTCTATTTTCTATGCTATCATTTGCTCATGATAAGCTATGAAGTATTCATAAAATTTATTAATCAAATCTACTATTAAATTCCACCAGTGCAATGCAGCAGTGGGCGTCAAGTCATTCTTCGACATGATGCACAGCGGGCCACACAAGCTGATGCTCTTTGGTGCAGCTTGCACTCACGTTACCGATCCTATAGCTAAGGCTTCCAAACACTGGCATCTTACACAGGTAGTATCTTATTTTTTGACATAAACAAAGCTCAGTCATAAAATGGTAGGTCACTCCGTTATGCACCGTATTGTAGAATATAACTAGGCAGAGGAATTTCAGTTCCTTATAGAATGTCATGTAAGCAGAACGATACTTACGATACGTACGTTGGGTACGTAAACAATATTTTCAGGACTATAGGTTAGTAGTGGCGTAGGTTTAAAATCGAAGTTAGTACCAACAATTAATTCAGCTATAAATACAGCGATAGTTTCAGTTCGTGTTGATCTCTATTACGAAACTAAACCGTTAATTTGTATGAAAAAAGACAAAGTTAATGTTCTAGGTTTTGAAAATAGATAGCTAAGGTTTCACAGTAAACTACTTCCACAATTAAAAATATATAATAATTATTTAAGAATCAAATGCTTCGACATTAGGTTCTCTTTGCTTACCTTGCTTCATGGAGGATACTGCTTAAGCTATGAAAAATATTTATTAGATCATTAGAATCATCAAATTAATATCATTCACCTAATATACATGATTTACGCGATTTTTTTCTCAATACAAAATAGTTTCAATTTCATTCATTTTTATCAGCTACACTTAAATGATAAAAACTAAAAGAACAAGCAATATTTTTACTAGTTAATTTCAAGTAACATTTTCTCGCAGCTCTCATACGCTGACACACATCCGATGTTCACAAAGGAAGCATTCCCCAATTTCTTCCGTATCGTGCCATCCGAGAACGCCTTTAACATGCCTCGTATAAGACTCTTGGAACATTTTAATTGGACAAGAGTTGGAACTATTTACCAAAATGAACCTAGATATGCCTTGGTAAGTTATGTCCTTTTTAAAGTTTTAATATGACAGATTCGTAGCACCATACCAACACAATTAATAAAACTGTTTTAATGTCTGTTTTTAAGTGTTGGTTTTTGGTTTCAAACCAACATTTCCCATTTCACACTAAATGTATACAACCTGTATGGAATTAACTTTAAAATTATTTTATAAAAACAGAATAGTAAAGATGAGGCCTGTCGTGGCGCAGGGGCACAAAGAGTGACTGTAAACGCGACTGGTTGAGGGTTCGATCGCCATTTCAGGGAATGAAATATTTATTTAAATTTATATGTTCATTTCTTCGCTCTGGTGTCAAGCCAAATTGTGGTGTTGAGTTCCGCCACTCAACACGCAATGCCACCAGATTAAGGCAGTAAGTGGGCAACAGAGTGTCTTAACACTAGTACTGGACTGTCTTAAGCAGATATTGTATAAATATAGAAATATATGTATGTAATATAATAACATAAGTCTAGTTCTAGGTAATATCTATAGAAAAAAGTATTAAAAGAAATGTAAAAATGACAAACGTACGGACCACAAATCTGTAGTGTAAGTAAGAATTAAAATAATAAAAAAAAAAAAACACTAGATTCCCTCTGCCTACCCTGTTGTGTGTGGGATACTGCGTAAAGCTGGTTTTTTCTTAAATAGTAAAGATAGTACATATTATATAAGGAAACTAAATATATATTTTTTTTAGGCACATAATCGTTTACTAGCAGATCTAGATTCTGCCAACTTCCTAGTTGACGAATCTCAAAGTTTTGCCACTGAAGTTAAGACAGCGCTGTCTAAGCTCAAAGAGAAGGACGTGAGAATCATTTTGGGCAACTTTAACGAGACCTGGGCATTGAATATATTCTGTGAAGCTTATAAGTAAGTGAAACCAACCACACCACACACCACATTGGGTATTGTTATATTGACTGACTTATTATCACTTTCAACTAACGAATAGACTGATATATCTATAATTTCTTACTACCAGCTTTCTTTTAATTTTCCTATTAAACGTAAAGATATATAAAAATACATAAGTCTCGCAATTTATAATTTTTTTCTTCAATTTAATGATACTTCTATTATTAAATGCAGCTCTTAAATATAATAGCAAAAATAATACCAAAAATCTATTATTAGATCAATAGACTAAGATTTCATCAATTTTTAAGTTGACGAATATCAGATATTTGGCAATTAAATTAATGCAGATAATATCTAAACTAAAACAGAATGAAATATAAAATACATTTGACACTTTTTTCCTCAAAGGCTGGAGATGTATGGTCGCGCGTACACTTGGTTGCTATTGGGAACGTACAGCAACAAGTGGTGGACGCGGCGCGCGCCGTGCTCGCGGCGGGAACTCAGCACCGCGCTGGACACCACTATATTGACTGATCTATTACCACTCTCTACTACTGGAGAGACCACTGTGTCTGGGATTGTAAGTATCTGTATTAACTTCTACTCATCATACTCATCTGGTAAGCTATTATTGTATAGATAGTAGATACTACTATATTGAAAGAAATATTAGCGGTTTTACTATTACATTCACTATTGAATAAAATAAATTAAATTGTCGCTGCGTTATTTGCCTATATAGCGTGAAGCTAAAAGAATATATTTACTTATTAAACATTTTTAGCACATATTTTCTTTTCTTTCTTCTCTTTTCCATATATTATCTATTATTTCAGACTGCTAAAGACTACCAAGTGGAGTACGACAGAAGACGTGGTATAGAATATTCCAGATTCCACGGATACACTTATGACGGTAGGTAAAGGTGGTGGTGGTGGATTATCTTATGTTTTTCTCCTTTTTTATGAAATATAAAAAACATAAAAAAAATGATTACTTTAAGTTTGGAATAATTTTTAATAAAAAAATCATGTATTAAATACGCGACGTGTACTATAATAAAATTGGCGCTGAGCAAAATAAACCGCTTTAAACTTTAGTCAGAATTCTAAATTCAATCAAAATTGATACTAAATGTAACATTGTTTTTTTAGGTATTTGGGCAATGGCACTTGCTATCCAGACAGTGGCACATCGTGTCAAATTGAAGTACAAAGAGAAGACGGTGCAGGACTTCCGGTATCGGGATAAGGAGTGGGAGCAACTGTTCCTGGATGCTTTAAGCAACGTCACATTTGAGGGGGTTACTGTGAGTTAAATTTCTTTTCTTCTTTCCTTTTTTTGTTTTTAATTTCACGCCGCAGGTCGAGTAGAGGACACATTCCGTACTGATTAAGGCACAGTCTTTCTTCCTTTTTGAATAAGAATGTCCCCTGCGCCATGACGCTCTCAAATTTGACTATAATTCCCAATCTGACATTACATAAATATCCATTTTCTAATATTCTAAGGTAATAGACAAAAAATATATATGGTGGAAGTAAGAACGCTCCTTTTTACATTAGATAGGGTAAAATATTTCAAACCCATACCTAAAAAAGATAATCAAGATTTCTCAACAGTTTCATTCATTTCATGATTTTTATCCTTACGTGTGACGCGGTTACGAATAGATTAATTACTACTTCTACAAAAATACTACTAAACGTTGCCCATCTGCCACTTTCCATTCTCAAAAAAACATACCAGAACAAGAAATTACCTATTTTCTATAATAAATCTAAACAACGTTCAACTTCACCGCGAATTGCCACTGCCTACGACGCGATTTTGTTTGTGGCGTATGTTGTCGGTTTGAAAGGTTAATATCTGTGTCATCATTCTTAACAAATTGCGTTTTTTACAACGATCATTTTATTATTTATTTTGTTTGAAAAAGTTACTTTTTCATCTTTGGCAAAATCTCTTTCGTTTTAATTGTATTAGGATTTTATAGAGTATTAAAAACTGTGCTTTCATTAAAATGGTGAAGACCAAAACACTCTATATATTCTAAGCCTACTACGAATTCCAGGGTCCAGTCCGTTTCTATGACAACGAGCGTAAAGCCTCCATCCTCCTGAAGCAGTTTCAGGGGGAGACGGGAGAGGTGAAGGTGGGAGAGTACTGCGCGGAGAGAGATCGACTCGATCTGGGTACTGGGGAACCTTTTAGGTGGCTTGGGAAGTAGGTTCCTTTTGATTAATTTTTTTTCTAATAACTACATTTACACCTTTTTAATGTATTGTACTGTAGTTGTATGTACATAAATAAATAGCTATGAAATAAACAATAACTAAAGTATATTCAAATGAGTTGTAGAATATTTATGTATATTATATTACATTGCATTGTCAAAATTAGTAATCATATCAAAAAATCTTTTTTGCACAACAAAAAGTAATAAGTAAACACGTATTATGAAGTATCTTTAAAAATCAGAAATGTATACAATTTAGTTGTACAACTTTCTTTCTACATTACCCCATTACATTAAGCGTGTATTGTCATCATTAAACATTTAGTTTATTTACAGATATAAAAAAAAACAATAGAACTACCATATTAGAAACCTACTTAAATTAATTATTAAACTATTAAAACGCAACTAAAATCAATATTTTTTTTCTGTAATTAAAACCTACCTGTAGTCGTAATATCTAAAAAGAACATATAAATTCCTTAACTAGCTTAACCCAAAACAATAGAAACATTATCTAAATTAGCTATTTTAAGACTCATTATAATAAAATCATTTTTCTCTCCTTAAAACCTCCAGGAACCCCCCAAAAGACCGAACTCTCCGTCTAATCGAGCACACGCAAGTCAACATAACGATATACGCAGTGTTGGTGTCTTGTTCGGTACTGGGGATACTGCTGGCGACTGGATTTCTTGCTATGAATATACATTATAGAAATCAGAGGTGAGTTTAAATGAATACGTATAAGAATTTCGACGTGGCTCTATAAGAACGTATGGCTTAGTTGGTCAGAGCGCTTGGACGGTTTCCAAAGAAGCACGGGTTCAAATCCTACTACGTTCAATTTTTTATACGTTTTCTTAATAACATTTTAAAAAAATATGATACGAGCGAAATTTATTCCATTATCAAGGAAATTCAGCATAATAAAAGAATTATGTGGTATTAGTGAAGGTGTGTGGGCGAAGCCGCGAGTGGTCGCTAGTGTGATTATAAAACATTAAATTTCATTTTAATATATATTCAAAAACAAATAATCATTACAATCAGATATTGAAAAATGAGTTTAAGAAAATATTAACAAAATATAAGAACAGTTTAAAATCAAATCAATCATCTTAAACCTTTCAACAACTTGTAACAATAAAATAAAGTTATGATAAAAAAATCAAACAGGTCTTTAATTTTACAAAATTACCGATCAGGTACATAAAAATGTCATCACCCCACTTAAACAACCTGATCATCGTGGGCTGCATGCTCACCTACCTCAGCGTCATCTTCCTCGGACTCGACTCCAGCTTAAGCAGCATTGGTAATACAATTTTTTTAGCTATATTTTTTTGTATTTGTTTCTTGTCCAATTTAGACTTCATTTTTGTTAGCAATTTAATTGATTCCACAGCCTTTTGCTAATTTTTATTTGTCCGAATGTATGTTTATCTACCGGGTAACCGATTCAGATGAAATTTTAATCCTTTTTTATTTCACATATCATTCGGTTACATTTTAAATCGTGTAATTTTTAAATCTTATGGATATTAGACGCATTAACAACAGACTATCGATTGCATATTAACAAATAGGAGACCTGTGGAATACATTACACCTGGCAAAAAATCAAATTCAATAAAGATTTCGCTATGACTGAAAAAGCTTGATTTAAATTTTCTATATTATTGTTAGGAGATAAGATTTTCTTTAGCCATTTTCTACTACAATAAATCTATATAACTATTATTGATGTGTATGTTTGTTCATTCTATCTTTCGGAACAAAGGTAATTTTGTGGAAACAGAATTTAAAGTGAACGTTCAATAGTAGCACATTCGATTCGCATGCAGCTCAGCAGGCACGTCATCTCATCGTATTCATTGATTCTTAGGTCTTTCTCAGGGAGTTGCGCGCGGAGGTAATGATTTAAAACCCCAGCTTTAGCTTCCTGAGCAGAATTGATCTTGTGACCAAACTTTGGGAACCCCCCTTTGTTAGATTCTGAGAAAGACCTAGGTGTTCTAGGTCATCGGAGTCGACAGCATGTTTCCAAGTTTTGGTTTCTTCCTATCCATTTTGCTTTTATTGATTTTTTGGTTTGTTTTCTTTTTCAAGCTTTACAATCGGGCGTGTGTGAGTATTTTCAGTTTCATATCTTCCGTCCGATAAAGTGTACATTCTCAATCATTTGTATCACCACGCCGAGTTGCTTATCGCTGTTTTATATAAAGCATGACATTAGTGAGTAACATTTGAATGAGAGTACCTAGAATAGTAGTAGTAGAAATAAACTATTGAAATATATTTATTAATATAACAACTATATCATTTACTGAATTTTTAACAATCTTAGTATATGCTAAATATTTTAGAATGTTACCAAATATATTATTATAATAATCTCTATTTTATTACCAATTGTCTTTTTATAATATAAATACCAAAACGATTTTTTATAATATTTATCATATGTCCTATAAAATAATTCAAAATTTTAATATATGATTACAATATTAAAAAACACTAATCTGATCTAATACTGCAACCCAGCTGCTTTCCCGTACATCTGCACGGCGCGAGCGTGGCTTCTAATGGCGGGCTTCAGTCTCGCGTTCGGGGCAATGTTCTCTAAGACTTGGAGAGTGCATTCTATATTTACAGATGTTAAATTGAATAAGAAGGTTCGTCATTTTTATTATTATTAATGACAAAATTGGCTATTAAATATTTTGTGCTTTTTACATCAGATTTTTGCCTTGCTTAAATAATTTTCTAAATATCTTTGAAAATACAATCGTGGCGCCGAGGCACAAGCGTGTGACTGTAAATGAGACAGATTATGTGTGCTATTCTCACTGGAAGAAATTAAATATTTAATTTCCTAGCTCTGGTAATGAGGCAAAGCGCGGCGTTGAGTTCCGCAATCAAATCCAAATAGAAATAATACACAAACAGAATCTCAATAATTAACTTAACCTAAGTATTTGATCATTGTCTCTTCATCTATACATTATTCTATTACAACCAAGATATCCAAGTAAAAATAAAAAAAATTATTCCCAGGTAATAAAAGACTACCAGTTGTTCATGGTGGTGGGCGTGTTGCTGTGCGTCGACTTCGCGATCATGACCACGTGGCAGGTATCGGACCCCTTCTACCGAGCTACCAAGCAGATGGAGGCCTATGTGAGGATTTGTCTTTCAAATTTTACTAGCGTCCCAAACGCGACTTCGCCCACTTAAAACTATTATTATATTATAGCCCCCAAACACAAAATATATACATATTTTGTATGTTTTAATCTGATGTAAGTATACCTACAGTGAAGTTTTGACTAAATCTGTTCAGTAGTTTGTGCACGAAAGTAGAACAAACGTCCGCACCTTTATAAATTTAAATACCACTCAAATCTCAAATATCAGCAGAGCAAAAAGAGAGAGAAATTACATAATGATGGACAATTTAAAAATGCCTAATTTTTTTTATTAAAAACTATAAATTTATATTAGCCACGCCATTATATTGAAGCCAGTCGTGGCGCAGGGGCACCACTGTGTGACTGTTGCAAAAGTAACTGATTGTGAGTTTTATGGTGGGTCGACTTCCACCACTCAACACACAGTGCCTCCAAAATTCGTCGGAAAATGTGGAACGGAGTAGCAGTGTGCCTACCCTGCTGTGTGCGGGATAAAGCGTGAAGCTGATTTTTATATTAGTCTACATAATTTTTTTATAGATACTCAAAGTGCTATAGTCATAGAAAGATATATTTCTCTACAGCATCATTACATTACTAAACAATATAAACATAAATGTTTAACTTTTTCTTCTATAGCCGCATCCCACAAGTGAAGACATAGTGATAGTGCAAGAGAACGAGTACTGTCAGTCTGAACGTATGCCCATCTTCATAGGAGTTATATACGCTTATAAAGGACTTTTGTTGGTAAGTTTAAATAATATATTAGCAGTCTACTCATGACGGATGTACCCTTGTTTCTGACATACGTGATGTGCGGCCGTCTAGGCATTTGACCTGAGATTCCCAGGGAATCGGTTTACAAATATTATACTTTATATGTTTTGTGCTTTCTTTCTAATTTTGTAGAGTGGACATAGATAATCTAATAGCAGAATATATTTTCTTATAATGGATCTTACTTTTTAGGGTTCTGGACCTTTTAAGTCAAAAAGGAACCCTTATAAGATCACTTTATTTTCCGTCTGTCTGTCTGACTGCCAGTCTGTCAAGAGGCTTTCTCTAAGGAACGCTTGGAGATATCCAGTTGAAATTCAAACCATATACTCAATATCTATATACGAGATCTATGATTTTCTGAACATCATATATTTCAACTTTTACTTAAAAAAAAGACATCGCCGTTTATATAGCAAAAACAAGTATTTCGACATTATAAAGGGAATCAAAATTAGAGGGTAATTCCGATTGACTTAGAATCATGAAATGTGGCACCTCGCATCTACAGGTAGACTTCAGGAAAAAATCTGAAAACTATACATTTTTAGTTAAATCCTAAAAATAATAGCCTTAAAAGAGAGGCAATATTTGGTATTTAAACTTCGAAATTTTCGAAATTCGAAACCTCCAATTTTTGTACGGAACCCTCAGTGGGTGGATCTGACTCGTGCTTGTTCCGTTTTTTAATAGACAATATGTACTGCCAAGTTTCGGGGCAGTTGTAAACGCGATGATTGTTTTTCTCCTTTCGGAATGAAAATGAAATGTTTGAATTCCCCCGCTCTAGCAAGAGGACGCTCAACACTTGCCTTGTTAGTTGAGGAAATTAAAATATTAAGTAATTCATTCATCCCCGAGTGGGAATCGCACCCACAACTGTCGTCTTTACAACCCTACGCTTGCCATGACGATATCAACATGCTAAGCATAAATAAATTCTAAATATCAAATATTAATGTTTTATCTTTAAGATATGAATACCACTCAACTGTTTTTTTTTCTTGGTTCGAAGATAAAACTCCGAAAATAGATAAATCATAATAATAAACAGCCATAATAAAATAACAAATAAGTGATATTTTACCAGGTGTTCGGTGCTTTCCTGGCGTGGGAAACTCGTCACGTTTCGATTCCGGCATTGAACGACTCTAAGCATATTGGACTTTCCGTTTATAATGTCCTTATTATGTGCATTATGGGAGCTCCTATTGCTTTGGTAAGATTCTTTCTTTTATTAACACTTTCATTTGGTTGAGCTGTAACTTAGTAATTTTCTAAAAAAATATAAGAATCTGAATTAAACACACTTCCAATTGTTGTATTATCATGAAACTTGGCAATTATATGTAGATTAAATGACAGTATCTACAATATTATGGTAACATGGAGCCGGTCTGATAACGGAATTGGGAGATGGCTGATGGAACCTTGGACTGCCTATTAGTAAACTTCAATCAAGTTTGTGCTCATTACATGCGTCCCATTAATATTTTCAGTCGAAAAACGCGTATTTTTAGTTATTTGCGAATTATTTATTTATGATTCATTAACAATTATATTTCATGTAAAAAAAAATAAAAACTTAAATAATAAATATTTGTAGTTTACTACATACCCCAATGAGTGCATACAATTTTTATTAGTATACTTCCTATTGACCTACAATTCTGAAATTGGTACGGAACCCTTAGGGTGACCCGCCTCCCCACTGACACTTAACCGATTTTTTATTTAAAGCTTAACTATTCAAAATAAAAGCTCAAAAATTAAGATTAAAATTAGCGGAAAGTATAGAATTGCGTCGCTATACGTATATCTTGTTAAATATGGAAAAGACGTAAAAAGTTCTATATAATCTTACAGGTGTTGGCTGATCATAAAGATGCTTTGTTCGTATTGATCGCAATATTCATCATTTTCTGTACAACCGCCACTTTGTGTTTGGTTTTTGTACCAAAGGTAAGAAATTAATTTAAATTATGTTAATAGTATGTACCAGCTTCACGTATCCCGAAAGATAATAGGGCAGGCAGATGGAATCAATCTAGGAATATAATGTTAAGGTACTCCGTTCCCATTAAGACACTTCTGTTACCCATTTTCGGCCGAATTCTGAAGGCATTGTGTGTTGAGTGACGGAACTCAACACCACGTTTTGGCTCGTTACTAGAGCAAGGAAATGAAAATATCAAATACATATTTCATTTCCTAAACATCATTTAGTTATAAAAATTGGTTTAATTTACTCGACTTAGTGCTTACTCATAATATAATTAAATTTAAATATTAGAGTGCACTTCTCTGAAATTTTTGGTATTTCAGTAAATTTTTATAAGTAAGTGTAAGAAATATTATTGTTATGGCTATACTATAGTATATTAATAGACGAGCAACTCAGAATTTTATTATTCAGTATTATATTTCTAAACTGAAAGTCAAAAATTTATTCTTCGTCTTTTCACTTGTTTCTCTTTACCTATGAATCCCCAAACTCAACATTTTCTTGATCATTATTAATTGGGCTTTTTACTCTGATAAGAAGAAAATAAAAATATTTACTTAATATAATAAGTTCTTTGATTTTCATGATTACTACACATTTTAAGTCAGTTGACATAATTATTATATCATAATAACTATGTTAACTGTACACATAACAAATATAATTATAGGTTTGATATAATAATTATGTCAACTGATAGACGAATGCCCCCTCAGTCTCCCACCACATGTGACTACGGACTACTGCAAAGTGTTCGAAACGTCGAGTTTCCAAAGATGTTTAAACCTAAATCCGGTTAAAATAGTTTGATTTAAAATTAAATTAAGTTTCATTTAAATTTAAAATATGTTTGATATTTTTCCTAAGCAATAATCATTGGTTGAGACCCTTATTTGTGAAATTAAGACATTTCTAAATAGTAAATAGACGCAATACTCCATTGACAGCTGGTGGAGCTGCGCCGCAACGGCGCGGGCGGCGGCGGCGGCGCGCGCATCCGCGCCACGCTGCGGCCCGCCGCGCCGCACGAGTGCCGCTCGCCGGGCCCCGAGCTCGAGCGCCGCCTCAAGGAGCTGCGCCAGTACAACAACCGCTACCGGCGCACGCTGCAGGCCAAGGACAACGAGCTGCAGGTCACGATCACGTCGAACAGAATTAAACTTATATTTTATATTACTTCACAAGAGTACCTTATTTTTATATTTACAGATGTTACTAAGTAAACTAGGCAGTGACGCCAGCTCCGAGTCGTCAACTAGAGATTCCAAGTCGCCAGCGACGCAGCGCACTCGACTACCTGTTCCAAGGGAAAATTTAAGTCATCCGGGTAAGAAAATATTATATTATATTTTTAAAAGTTTAACGTCTTAATATAAGTTACGTCTACGTTTTTTAAAACCATTTTTCGATGTTTAATTTAAAAAATATTGCAAAAAAGTAAGTATATGAGGTTCTAATTATTTAGATTTAAAATATAATTAATGTTTAAAATATAATTAGTGAGGCCAATCGTGACGCAGGAGCACAAGCATTTAACTGTCAATGCGGATTCCCATTCAATGAAATTATATATTTATTTTTTTGATTTCCTCTCCCTGGTAACGAAGCAAAATTGACATAAATAATAGATATTAAATCACATAATACACTAATGTTATTTATGACAATTAAATAACTACAAAGATTTACATAAATATCAATTCATCTTAACTTTTTGAAGAGGTTCAAATTCAAACCTCCTTAAAGTTATAAGTAACGAAGTAAAATCACTACCTTCCCCCATACAAAATAACCAAAACAAGAACTTATATAATATATACAATAAACCTTGTTATAGATTTGTACCCCGTTGCAGAGACCAGCGACATCACGTCGGTATGCAGCC
>DWQW01007239.1:0-15261 GCA_018249695.1 Heliconius erato demophoon | reverse complement strand
ATATTTCCATTTCTTCGTTCTGGTGGCGAGGTTAAGCGCGGCGTTGAGTTCTGCCACTCAACAAGCAATGCCTCCAGAATTCGGCAGAAAGTGGGGAACGGAGTGTCTTAACACTAGGTTCCCTCTGTCTACCCTGCTGTGTGCGGGATACAGCGTGAAGCTGATTTATTTATTTACTTTATTTTATTATAGTTGTCAATCAATTCTGCTTAAATCAATAATCATGTATTTTAAGCGGGCGAAACCGTGGGCGGGCCGCTAGTCGTCAATAATAGAGGTCAGTCGTGGCGCAGCGGCACCAGGTGTGACTGCAAAATCGGCTATTTGTGGGTTCGATCCCCACTCGAGGAGATGAAATATTTACTTAAATTGATATTTTCATTTCTTCGCTCTGGTGTCGAGGTTAAGCGCGGCGTTGACTTCTGCCCCTCAACATGCAATGTCTCCAGAATTCGGCAGAAAGTGGGGAACGGAGTGTCTTAACACTAGGTTCCCTCTGCCTACCCTGGTGTGTGCGGGATACAGCGTGAAGCTGATTTATAATCGTGTGATACGGATGCGACTATCCCACAGTGTCTACTAATAGAGTGGTTGATACACGGACTGGTTAATAACAGCGACTATCTGCTATCAGCCATCTGCATAATAACTAATGTGTGCAAATGTTGGTACCGTACCGCACCACTGAATTTTTTAAGAAGGCTTATTAGACATAAAACGGCGTTAAGTTCCGCCAACACTATCTGAAATGGCAGGGAAATAAGGAAAACATCTTAATCAAATCTCAATTTCTCTCTGGTCCTCACGTGAGGAAGTCTTTAAAAGATTGACTAGATATAAGCAAACTGGCAATATAGTCAAATATACTTTCAAAAATATTACACAATTTTACTTATTTTGCATTCACGCGATCATTTACGACGAACATCGTCTAACTGTACACGTGACGGTTGGGAGTTCGATCCCCTTCTAGAGAAAACTGATGATCAGCTTCACGCTGTATCCCGTACATAGCAGGGTAGGCAGAGGGAACCGAGTGTTAAGACACTCCGTTCCCCATATTCTGCCAAATTCTGGACACATTGTGTGTTGAGTGGCAGAACTCAACGCCGCGCTTTGCCACGACACTAGAGCGAAGAAATGGAACTATAAATTTAAGTAAATATTTCACCTTCTCGAGTGGGGGTCGAACCCACAACCAGTCGGTTTTACAATCACACTTTGTGCCACTGCGCCAAAACTGGCCTCGATAAATTATGATATTGAGATTATTTCACTTTCATGCTCTGGGAAGACAGCACAAGAACAGAAACAACCTATCCAATATGATTTTTCTTCTTTGTTAGTATTTTTTTTTAAAACCTAATAAATTTCTCTTTGCAGGAAAATGTGAATTTATAAATTCAACTTATATTTACAAAGTGTCTTAACTTTTGATCTTTACAATCGCCTAACTCACGCCCACCCGACAGCGTCCACAAAAACAGCGTGGTGAGTACATGGACCGATACTGATAAGATATAAGAACCTTAAAAACAACTAATGCAATTTTATCATATTATAATTTGTATTTCATAATATTGGCGCTACATGCAAAATAAGTAATCGTATCAAAATAATTGATAATAGGTTTATTAAAAAATATTATTTACTGTGATCTCTCCCGCGCGGTTTCGCCAGCTTCTATCTGTAATGTTATTTAAGTGTATTTAGGAAAAAAAAATGGTAATTCTAGTATTGATATCTAAAGGTACTGTTGTATACACTTGCTACTTGTGTGTGTGTGTGTGTAATCAGCCTATCGCCGTCCACTGCTGGACGTAGGCCTCCCTCATCGAGCTACTTAATTATTTGTAATTTTAATCTTTTGGGATTTTATTTGATTTTGCTCGCAAAAATTATTGTATTAATGTTTAACAAAATTTTTTACATTGCCAACACACCTTTTTATGACACGAAGCACGCTAACAGTTGCTGGGAAGTTTTTGAGGATAGTGGCCACATCATGCTGCGGACTTGCCACTGCAGACTCTGCTGAGTGCATAGATACGCTGCTTGTGACGACAATGTAACTACGAAACTCAAGTAGATCTATCCTATTTGTATTGGTTAGTAAGTGTAGGTGCCATGAACAGCATTTAACATGTAACAGCTGCATGTAGTAGCAAGTCCAGCCATTTTTTGTCATGTACAGCAGTACGGTACAGGCAAATAGATTGATCAGCCTTATCAACCCCGCCTATAACCTTCTAATAGTTTTGTAAAACATGAGGAATACTAACGCCACTGCCACTTTTCTCTTCTCTATAGCACTCCATTTCTTTACTTTACCCAGAAGGAGAACGCTGTCAAACTGTATTAGTATAAATCAGTCGTATTTAATGGAAACGGAATGTTTTAACACTAGATTCCTTTTCCCTCTGCCTACCCTGCTATGTGCGGGTTACAGCGTGAAGCTAAAAATTCTTATTAGTATTTACAAAGTAGGTAAGTTTTAACAAAATCTTGGTCTCTACAATCATCTACCAATGGAAGATAAGGAAATATGGATCGATGCTGATAAGGAAATAACCAGTTATCATACCACCTGCAAAAAAAATAAATTTATACAAATTTTATCATGAATTATTTTGTTATTGCTTTACTTATTCATTATTTGATAATTATATAAGAATATATGGCACTGATTCTTATATTTTGATTATACTTGGCCCAAGGTCTTTGTGGTGCAATGAGATAGCGCTAAACTGTAAACGCGACGGCTGTGGGTTCGATCCCCGGGGAATGATTATATAAATTTAATGTATTTTTAATATTATCTTTATTTGATGTCATAGCGGAAACCGAAATATATTATCTATACAAAATTGTTGACATATAGACAGGTAGACCAACAGCGGAGTCTTGTAATAGGATGTCGTTTTACTCTTTGGGAACGGAACCCTAGTAAAAATGGCCGTTAAAAATAACGCGTTAAAATCCGCTACCTAAGTCTTGTTATAACATAAACATCATTGTGCCTATTTGTTTTGATAAAAATAAAATGATATTTAGCTTTGCTAGTATTTTTTTGTATTAGCTTCATGCTTGCCTTGTATCCCGCATAAAGTTGGGTAGGCAGAGGAAACATATACTTTTTCACATTTTTGCGGAACTTAACGCTGCAATTTAATTAATTCCCTTCAGTGGAAGACGCTTTCCTACTGTGACACGGTGCTATTCAAAATATTATATGCAAATCTGTACAGTCATCCTTGACTCCACACTTTGTACTCGTATGTTCAAGTTTCTCATTTTGTTCCCATTTTAAATAAATCAGCTTCACACTGTATCCCGCACACAGCAGGGTAGGCAGAGGGAACCTAGTATTAAGACACTTCGTTCCCCGCTTTCTGCCGAATTCAGGAGATGTTGCGTGTTGAGTGGCAGAAGTCAACGCTAAGCTAAGCTAAGGCTAAGGGCGGGCTTAGCCTCGACACCAGAGCGAAGAAATGGAAATATACATTTAAGCAAATATCTCATCTCTTCGAGTAGGGATCAAACTCACAACCAGTCGATTTTGCAGTCACACATCGTGCCGCTGCGCCACGACCGGCCTCAATCCCATTTTGCTATCGTAAGAAAATTCTTGAAGGTGTCGAGAAATAACATAAAAATAAGGCAATAGTTATTATTTAAAAAACCAATATCAAGAAAAAAATTAATATGACAGCTCATTTCGAGAAAAAGATAAACTAATATAAAAAATAATAAATAAAAAAAAGTGTGCCGTGGTTTTGGGCCGGACTCCATTAGGGAGAACTATATTTATATTTTAATTATTTTCAATTTGAAAAGCCTGAAAGTTTGCCTGCCAGACACCTCTAAACTCTAATAAATTACAAGCGCCTACGAACGCAATTCAAGTTACAAGTAGTAACTGACATTGCATAATTTTAATTTAATTAACTAATGTGTAAAAAATATAATTTGCTCCTAATATATTCGCAGGCGCTTATAAAATGTGGGGGTGTTTGGCTGGGAGTTATAACCAGTCTCTGGCAATGGACAACGTCATTTCCAACAACGAATAAAAAATGAGCTTTATAATTTTAGCTTTAGTCAGGTGCTATTTTTTGCATCTTAGTTACCTATTAACTGCCAAAGTAACCACTACCCAAGATCCATATTCCCTGATAGTTCTTACCGACGTTGGGTTTACGCGCACGGAAACTTTCAGGCTTTATAAAATAACAAAGACTTGGCTTGATTCGACTCTGGAGTCTCTGAACCTCTAGGTTCATTGGCGTATCTAGAAATATTTTCCCAGGGGCGGACGTCTGGACTTTAGCTTTGCACAGATATGTTAGAATAAAGGTTTTTTCTTATTTTTGGGGTGAATTTTTCGTTAGTTAGTAGGGGACTAACCGCCACCAATCAGTTCTTGATGATAATATCATCAAGGGGTTTCGGAGATTATTCGGCGTCACTTTAGACGTATTGTCGGACGTACAAAGTCGCTCAGTTGCATATCGCAGTAGGATTTTTTTTTATTAAAAAAAATAATAATTAAAAAAAATCTTTTATAAATTCAAGACATTGGGTAGAGTGGCTGAATCCAACGCTGCAGTTGTCGAGCCTGAGCTAGGAAATGAAAATGCTTTAGTACCAAATGAGAATCGAAGTCATAACCAACTTTAAAAATGTTCCCATTTATTTTATAATTTCTTTCTATTTAATATAATAGTAATTAAAAAAGGAAAAACGATGAAACACAAAATAATAATTAAAATAATTTATTAATATCTAAGTCTCTTTATAATAGTGTGGTGCAATTTCCAACAACCAATCTTTGTTGACGACCATCACATCCCTCATAAAGGTTTTGTCACCTGAACTTTGCACTGATGCGAAAACTAGCCTGAAATAAAAATATAATTAATATTTAATAAAATGTATAGGATATTTATTCATACTATTAATAAAAATAACAAATATTAACTATAATTTTAATTCACATCTATGGTGAGATTTTAGCTCATTTTATCAAAAAAATATTAATTCATATAACTATAATAATATTTAAAGTACAATTATAAATACATTAATAGATTGTCTTTGACAATACAATATTCACATCAACAGAACTCTATGTATTACATACACAACAAAAAATTCACAAAAAAAAGTTAAAAAGTTTCATACATGACAAAACTATTCTTACACACAATACAAAAAAGCAAAAAAAGGTTGTCATACACAACTAAGGTTCCCATATAGACCAGGAAGACTAGACTTAATTGCAACACGACGGGATAGAAGCGCTGCTTGAGAGAACGACGCAATGAAAATCGCCCGCACATAATAGAACGTTTTCATACATAATAAAGGATTCCTACACACCACATTAGACTCCCACATGCAATAAATAAGTTTCCCACAGTCTATATAAGGTTCCCATAAATACCAGGAGGGTTGTACAGCGTGGTACAAGCAGCTGTCCGGGCTCAGCTGCAGCAGGGCACCGCGGATACCGACGTACACGCTGTCCGGGGACAGGCGCGCCGCTTGAGGGAACAACCCGGATATAATTGACTTTTGTAACCGGCTTGTTTTTGCTATGGAAAATAGAGATTAAAATAATGTAATAAAATCTTTGATTTTCGTTTTTTGAACGTAGAGGATTGGAATTCTCTCTTATTTACTGTCGCGCGCTCTGTCCACTAAGTCATACCTTCTCATCAAGCAAAATTTTATCTTTTATATGCTAATACAATAAATAAATTCAAATCGCACTTCAAACCCTGCTGTGTTGTTCAATTTTTAATGTTTTCTAAAAAAAAAATCGCGTCTATTTTGTTTTTAAATACGCAGATATTGAATAATTTGCAGTTTCCGTCTATCCGTATGTCTTTTTTGGGGGATTTTTTTCATAAGTTTTCATACTTTTCGTACAACAGAGTGAGCAGAGTAAATGTACTCTTACTCTGTTGTATACGATATGGCAATTTATTCTTTTTACATTTTTTGTTTTCTTTTTAGCAAGAAAAATGGATGTGGAAAAAAATATTTCCAATCAGCGGAGATTGAATTTGAAAAAACAGCGGAGGCCATTTAAGTATTGCTTGTTGAATAGCGCTTCGCTTTGCCTTGTTACCAGAGTGAGAAAAAAATATTTTATTCCACGATTGGAGATCGAACTCTGCGTTATGCAAGGGGCCTTGGTGGAAATCAAATCAATTTAAAAAATAATTTCTTCGAATCATTACTTGGACCCACAACCATTGCCATTACAGTCAAACCTCAATAGCTTCAATACCGAGTGGTGATTTCGGTTACTTTCATGAAAAAATTGTATTATGATACAACGAAAAGTTATTAAAAAATATCTTACCTGATCCTAAGTCGATATCATCAAACTTTTTGTTTGTCATTTGAAATTTATTTTTAACAAGTTTTTCTAAGCTACTTCGGATTTCTACAGCCTGAAAAAAATTATATTAAAATTATAAATTGTATATATTTTTACATCCTTATATTAATGTTTTATAAGTTTATGACGTTTTAAAATTCTCAATTATAGTGATTCACAATTATTCGGACTATCAATTGATTATAGTAAGACTAGCGACCCGCTCGCAAAAAGTAAACTTTCGGCCAATTCAATAAAACAATTATTTATAGCATCGATTTCTTGATCTGATGATTTATAGCATCGATTTCTTGATTTATAGGATCGATTCTCTTAATTTTAGTTGATATGTATTTGTGTAGGCTTACTTTTTCTAGAACTCTATAATTAATATACATCTTCTGACACCAGTCTTTGCACGCTTTTTTAGTTTTTTTCTCGTCACCAGTTGATCTTATTTTTAAATATGAGTCCATTATGTTCAAATACATTATTATATCACCTTCGGCTACCTGGAAAATAAATTATATATATTACTTTCACGATGGTTGTACATTCGATTCTCATTCGGCCAAGTGTAATATATTTAATCTTTTTATTTCCTCGCTTTCGTAACCGCTCCAGTAACTAAGCATTGTGTGACGTTAAGTTCCACCTGGAGGCTTAACTCTATGTTTCCCCTAAATTAATTAATTAAAAATAAATCAGCTTCACGCTGTATCCCGCACACTGCAGGGTAGGCAGAGGGAACCTAGTGTTAAGACACTCTGTTCCCCACTTTCTGCGCAATTCTGGAGGCATTGCGTGTTGAGTGGGAGAACTCAAGCCGCGCTTGTCCTCAACTCCAGAGCGAAGAAATGGAAATATAAATTTAAGTAAATATTTTATCTCCTCGAGTGGGGATCGAACCCACAACCCACACGGAACCCACAACAAAAGTCGGTTTTACAGTTACACTGTGTGCCCCTGCGCCACGACTGGCCTCGAAATTAATTAATCGACATGTAAAAAAAATAAAGTTTGAGAAACTGTTTGCTCATACCCAAATGAATAGACTATAGATATAGAACAATCAGATTTAAATTTGTGTTTAAAGATGGCGTTGTCACACAAAAATAAATATAAATTTAACGTTTACTATGTAAATCCATATAAGACAGAAAATGATTAAAATTTGAGTGTGATTGTAAAAGCAACGATTGTGAGTGCGAGTCCCACTCGGGGAAAAGAAGAATTAAGTATTTTCATTTCCTCGGTCTGTCACCAACATACAGCGTGACATAAAGTTCATAAAACATAATATAGGTATTTGAAAATAATCAAATAATAAAAATACCTCAAAATTATTTCGTCTGCTTATTCTGGCAGCAATGTTGGCTTTTCCACTTTGCTTTATAAACACATCGTCGACTTGTAGCATCGATACTATTGACAATATTTCATCTATACAACCGAATTCACCTAAAAATGTATAAAAAAAAGTCAGAAAAAAATAGTTTTAAATTGACTTGTTATTAAAATTTGTGTAAGAGTCCCAAAAGAGCTAAAAAAACACTCAGAATATTTCTACAAGATTTTCTACATACTTACCACTATCACATAACATTTTAGCCAACATAGGTCTGACCGGTAGTTCACACATTCGATTCCCAGTTGTTGTAAGATTTCCTTCGTTGTCTATCGCATTTAGTGCGTATAGCGTTTCAAGACTAGATAATAGACTTTTTGCTGGCGGTGGCGTTGGGAATGTGAATCTGTTGTAGAAATATTTAAAAAAAAGTTTAAGCAACACTGGAAATGATTTAGGACTTTTTATTAGTATTTAGGCCGGCCGTGGCGCAGCGTCACGAAGTGTGTAACGTAAATGTGAACTGTAAAACCGACTGGTTGTGGGTTCGATCCTCATTCGAGGAGATGAAATATTTACTTAAATTTATTTTTCCATTTCTTCGCTCTGGTGTCGAGGCTAAGCGTGGCGTTGAATTCGTCACTCAATACGCAATGCCTCCAGAATCCGGCAGAAAGTGGGAAACGGAATGTCTGAATACAAGGTTCCCTCTGCCTACCCTGCTGTGTGCGGGATACAGCGTGAAGCTAATTTTTTATAAGTATTTAGAATCTAATTGAAGACGTAAAACTTGAAGGTTCAGTTACCTCTTTGTTAGCAGAGCGAAAAAACCAAAACAATTCACATCCCCGTGTGGGAATCGAGCCTACAATCGTAGCATCTATAGTCAGACGCTGATTATGGATGATTTTATTATATACAAGACCAAAACTGTTCATATGTATCATAAATAAAACAGTTTTGAACCCTCTCTCATAACGTACAAACTCAGTATATTGTGTATACACATAACATACTATCTATAGAACATAGGCGTCATTTGCATGCCCTAACCGTCCTTTAGATCATCCTCAACAATCCCGTTACTCCATCATACCTCTACGAGCGTTTTAAGTTTGGCGTCTGACGCCCTCCATTCCCAAAACCTCTGCTCCTGTCTTAACCATATACTTGAAATTCCTTCATGTCGAACGAAATGCTACAGTGATTCTTTCACTGTTGAGACAGTGAAGTTATGGAATGGACTGCCAATTGAAGTAAGATGATCCCAGTCGATTAGGATATTTAAGCATCACCTTAAAGAGTTCTGATAATAATAAGTGTACATTTATATCTATGTGTTTGCATGTATGTATAAATATCTATATATGTATGCGTGTATGTGTACTTTTATATATAAATATTCTCTATGAATATATATACCTTTGATCGTTAATGGTTTCTTGTAAGAAATTGCTTTTAGTGATAAGGCTGCCATTGCAGATTTGAATATCTTTTTATTATTGTAATGAACTGTATATTTTTTATTATTTGTGCAATAAAGTATTATAATTAACATACATACAATGCAGTGTCGGATTTTCAGTTTTTATTATTTTTGATTAATTATCTCCTCCTGAGCGAACAATACGCAAAAGTTAGAAAACCTAACTTCAGTGGGGCCACAATTCGTCGACCGTACTGTAAAACTATATATATAATGTAAAACTCAAACATACTTACTTCAATACATTATGTATGCCCAAAGCTTTCAATTGCAACAGCACATACGACAGATCACTTCTACACATTTCTGGTGGAACACTTTTTGGCAGTTTTTCATAATCCTCTTCTGTATATAATCTGAGGAAATTAAAATAATTAGTTTATGTACAAAAATTGTTGTTGCTTTTTGTGAAGTATGTTGAAACTTAAGTAAAGAGTGTAGTCGCATATCGTCGGCGTAGAGCGTAAACCTGCTAACCTATTAAGCAATTCCCAGGAGATACTATGAGTAGCTATGAGGGGCACAAGCGTATGACGTTAACGCAACAGGTGTGGGTTCGATTTCATTTAATATTTCCGTTTCTTCGCTTTAGCGTCGGAGCAAGGCGCGGCATTAAGTTCCGCTACTCAATACGTAATGCCTCCACAATTCGGCGGAAAGTGTATATATTAATATCAATATTTTTTTTAATAAAGAAATTATCTTAATTATATATATATATATATATATATATATATATATATATATATATATATATATATATATATATATATATATATATATATATATATATAGATATATATATATAAGCGAAATTGTACAGTGTCATTATAAAGTGTGAGCAAGTGTAAAAGTGTACCTGTAACACTTCCCAGCAGACGTCCTTCCAGCGCGTCCCGCTCTCTGTATAGCGTTCTGTTTGGATATAATACTTACATTTACGCTTTCGACGCCCACTGCCGGATCAAAGTGCGGGAGTTTGTGGAAACCACAGTCTATTACTGAAATTGATTTTTTTTGTAGCTTCAAGCCGTATCTGACAGCAGAGTAGAAAGAGTGAACATTAAGACAATATGGTTTCCGCCATAGTCGAGCGACTACCCAACCCACCGCTGGGCTGCGGCTATCGAAAGCAACCTGAGATAGGGACTGGCAGTGAACGCGTCCCCAAAGCCGGTATGCTGTCCCCTACGGTGTTTCTTCAATGACTATTTTATAGTAGTAGTACGGGCTGTATCCTCCAGGCGTGATGGTCTTTCTCAGGAAAACGTTGAAAACTGCCTAAATAGGCATCGTGATCATTTGCCTTGTCCTTTCCAAGCAAAAAAACACTCCTGTTTCCCATTTTTCGCCGAATTCTTGAGGCATTTCGTGTAGAGTGGTGGAACTCAACGCCACGTTTTGCCTCTTTACCAAAACGAAGGAATGAAAATATTAAATATTTCATTACGACGAGTAGGAATCGGACCCAGAACCGTCGCGTCTACAGTCACACGCTTGTATCACTAAGCCATAATGGCGTCAATAGAAATATTATTAGGTCTTATTAAATATTTTTTACATTCCAGGTATTGTAACATTCATGGTTTCCAGGAGGCGCGGGTTCGAGTCCCGCTACGTTAAAATTTTTATACGTTTTCTAAATAAGTATTTTTCTAAAAAAAATTTAAGTCTTATTAAGTCATACCTACAGTATAGTAGGGTCGTGGCAGCCCTGAAGCAAGTTGTAGATGGTTCCGCAGATTTGATTTTAAAATTTTTCACACTTCATTATTTTCGTCCAGAGCATACAATGCGCTAGAGTTCTCAGTAAGCCTAACTTCAAGGCGGCCACGACCGGCCGACCGCACTGTAAATAACCTAATCTTAGTAATACAATATTCCATTCTACTTTTTTTAACTTAGCTTCACGCTGTATCCCTAGCGGGGTAGTCGCTTAGGTTTAGGACGGAACGTCACAAGCTAAATTTTTTAAATTGAATAGTTAATTAATAGAATACATTTATTCCATCTTAAAATCTTAAAATTAAATCTAAAATGTAAATTTTATGCAATGCAAATGTAATTTATTTTTTTTGTAGGTCACGCGTTTCGCAAATTAGGCATAGAAAAATCAGTGTCAAGAGACTCTGTGCTCCACCATCCACCAGCTATTTGTTGTTTGACACTTCCCCTTAATTATAACTTTTTCATATGAACCCTTAAAAAATGCAACTCACCATAAACTATCCCACTAATAGTGACACTAGTCTCCGCTACATTAGTGGCCAATATCACTTTCCTCACCCCTCTTTCGGAAAGTTGAAACACTTTTACTTGTCTATAATGGGGTAAACTTCCATATAATGGCAACACTGACATATTACTCGAGATGATGCCGCTTGGAAATTTTTTGCGATAGGTATTTTTTTCATTATTTTCTTGAGCGTATTGTTGTAATATTTCCAAGGCATTAAGGATTTCTTCCTAAAAAATTAAGATACTAGAGAACTTATTTTAATAAATATAATATATCTAGCAATAGTAATCAAAAAAGTATTTTTTTTATTATTTTCGTGAGCGTATTGTTGAATATTTCCATGGCGTTTAGGATTTTTTTTCTAAAAACAATTAAAGTATTACACCACTTTTTAATGGATACATTTTAAAATATTCAAAATGGAAGATTTGAAGAAATAATAAAAATGCACTCAAGTAAAACTACAATGGGACAATGTCCCATACAATGGCAACACTGATGTATTACATGAACTTATTTCTTTTTTTTTACTATTGTTATTTGTTTTTAGCATACAACCATAGCTCTAATATTTCTGAAACGTTAAGAATTTCCTGCTACAAAAATATAATGGTGAAAATATTATTTTTCTTATTGATACATTATAATATTGCATTCAATGGTTGTGAGTTCGATCCCCACACCGATAATTAAGTTTAAGATATAATCACATTTTGTTAACAAGATCAACTGACAATTAGCTGAGCAATATGGAGTCCCGCTGATAAAGTGACACAATATTTGAAAATGTTATATATAAATGTATTTTTATCGATTTTTTTTATAAATTTTATAGTCATACTGTATGTGTTACCTTAGAATCGAAAAGAAACATTTAAAAAATGATTGTAATATCTCATTGATATAATCCCATCTTATATTGTTGGTGGAACTAATTGCTCGTCAAATTACCCACATAAACATATCTTAAGATATGTCATTAACTTCAAAAGGAAGACATTCGACGTAAGAAAACCGACCAACACCTAACAATACTTACTTGTGAAGTCAAAAATGCTAATACATCACCAAAAGGTTCATTCTCATGTATTTTTATAACTGTATCTATTGTTGCTTTCACGTAGTCCGCTACTGGTTCTGGAATTGCAAAATAAAATGTTGTTAGGATCATTATAGTGACGCAACTTCGCTCGATTAAACTTATTGTTATATTATTGCCAACTTATACCAAAATGTTAATATAAATATTAGTTTATATTTTATGCTGATTTATAACCTACATTGCTGTAAAGTTTCATCTAAATCCGTTCCGTAGTTTATGAGTGAATGTGGAACAAACATCCAACATCCAATAATAAAAGGAAGAAAGAGAAAAAAGCAGTTAAAAGTTAAAATCAACTTATAGTATCATATACATTTTTTTTATTATGTATACATGTTTTTTTATAAATTATTTTGTTTTTGGTTGGATAATTTATTTATCTTTGTTTAATTTTTAATCTATATAATTTAATGCTATATTTGTTTTTAGTAAGTTTAGATATGTCTGATATGATTTTGATTAAACTTTTACTAGCATATTCAAAATTGTTTTCAATTATTTAATTATTTTTTTATTAAATCAAACTGTATCCCGTACACTGCAGGATAGGCAAAGGGAACCTAGTGTTAAGACACTTCGTTCCCCACTTTCTGCCGGATTCTGGAGGTGTTGAGTGGCAAAACTCAACGCCGCGGTTTGCCTCGACACCAGAGCGAAGAAAAGGAAATATAAATTTAAGTAAATATTTCATCTCCTCGAGTGGGGATCGAATCCACAACCAGTCGCTTTTATAGTCACACTTTGTGCCACTGCGCCACGACTGACCTCTATTAATTTCAATAAAAAATTACAAGTATAACAAAGTAGTCGTAGTAATCTTTTTTTATATTTCTTCTATTTTATATATCACATTAAGACGATGGTCGTTGATTCCATTTCCATTTTGGAGGTAAAAAAATAAATTATTCCCATTTTCCTACCCTGGTAAAAAAAGTAGTAGTAGGTTCTATCACTCAACAAATAATGTCCTCAATTTAGATGAAAAGCAGGAAACGCAATGTTTAGACACTAATTTCTATATATTACCTTGTACGTAAAATATTTCTATGGGATGTGTTCTTCCTTGTATCGACATTATTACCGAAGTGCTTTTCTTATCATTTTTATCATTCAAATTGAAAAAATCTTTTAAAAAATCGGCGTCCATCGTCGCTGATGAGATAACGAGTTTGAGATTTTTTCTTTTCTGTTAAAAAAAACACAATAAGTTGAAAAAAGTGCGGCGTTATGTTCAGCTACCAAGCACGCAATGTTCCGAAAGTTGGGTCGTGCGTGGGAAATGGAGTGTCCAAACACTAGGTTGCGTCTGCCTATCCCGCTATATGCGGGCACAGCGAGCCTGACGCAAATATAAACACCGTATCAATACTCACTTTAGCTATCTTCTTTAACAGACCCATAAGAACGTCCGTCATTTGTGATCTTTCGTGTACCTGAAAATATAAAATTACTTATTGTAATTCAAAACGTATTTATTTAATTTAATTTTCTACACCCTAATAATAGGACAAAACGCAACGTTGAGCTACGGAACTCAAAATGCAATGTATAAAAAATTAGGGAACAAAGTGTCTTAACACTATGTTTGCTCTGTATATATGCGAAATACAGCATGAAGTAAAAAACTAATATTTTACCGTCTTTTTGTGTAATATAAAAATTAAAAAGTTACAATATCCTTTCTTAATTTTTTTTAAATAAATATAAGGATTTTTATGATAGAAAAAGTTTGGCAATAAAAGTTTTAAATGGCGCTCGGCGTACTATTTGGTTTTTTCCAAAATATTGCATTTCTAATGGCAGAACCTAACGCCGAGTTCTGGCTTATCAGAGAAGGAAATGAATATAAGTAAAAGTTAAAACATAATCAAATAAAATACAATTTCTCCCGAGCTCATAAGCAGTCCGACGCTGTCCTTGCATTTTGACTAATCAATATTTAATATAATATAGGTATATAAAATATCTTTACAATAGGATATATCCCACTCCCGCAGAGTGGGTGGGAGATAAGAGCGGTATCATACGAGTCTGTCCGTCTGTTATATGGTATAGAATTACATATCTACTATACAAACGCAATACATAAGTACGTATAGATGATTATAAATTATATGTATTTAAAAGGAAGTATACATACATTTAAATTTAAATTATATTTTAAAATGTTTTTCTGGTTGACTCTGTAGGTAATATAACATAGCTAAAGATTAAGGCTAAGCTAAAGCTAAATAATGAGACAAAGGTTCTGGTTTTTGCAAGAGCAAATGGTAAGATATTAGAACAAGTAAATGAAGTAGTATACTTGGGAAGTATGTTCAGTAGTGATGGAAGATACGAGATGGAGATGGAAAGGCGTATTGCTGCCGATAATAGGGTTAAGGGAGCCTTTGCTGCATTGATGAGACGGCGAAACGTCTGCTACGCTGCTGCGCGTTTGGCCGTACACAATGGAGTATTGGTATCGACTCTGTTATACGGCAGCGAAACGTGGGTATTACAGAAGAATAATGAAGAAAGATGAATGCCATGGAGATGAGATCTCTTCGTAGGATGTGCGGTGTCACCTTAGCTGATCGAATCCGCAATGAAGAGATACACAGAATGGCAGGTACTAGCGAGGATGTCACAGTGAGAATGAAGAAGAACGTGCTCAGCTGGTTTGGGCACGTCGAACGAATGAGTGATGAAAGAA
>DWQW01007238.1:0-15262 GCA_018249695.1 Heliconius erato demophoon | reverse complement strand
ACAAAAATTCCAAAAATGTTGGAAATGGATTCTGTTAGTTATCCTTTAACACCCTGGCTAATTTTTTCTTAAATATTTTCAATGTACAGAAACGACTTTTCTACAGATTTATTATAAGTATAGATAAAAAAGGCAACAACTATGAACTAAAAATTAAAGGAAAATACAATAATTCAATATGTCAAAATGCTTTACATTTCGGAAAAGAGCTGATACTCTTTAAACTGATAGACCATTTTTTTACTTATAAACAGAGCCAAGATTACCTTAGACCAAATTAAGAAGATACCAAGATTAAGAAACTCGATCGAAATCGGTCCATCCGTTTGAGAGTTACGATGCCACAGACAGACACAAACACACAGACAACATCGTCAAACTTATAGCACTCTTCTCTCGTAGCTCTCTTTTCGTCACAAATTAAAAAAGGAAAATAAATGGATTCAAAACATTTTTCGAGATACCTGCTTTGCGAAAGAATTACAAGGTTTATGGCTCATTATGTCATCTGACTATAAATGCGATAGAGGTGGATTTGATTTCGGCTATATTGAAAAATCTTGTCCCAAAAATTCGGCGGATACCTTATTTTAAATCAGTATGAAGCTAGCAAAAAATACCTTAAAATAATATATTTAGCTAATACCCCGTGCGGTTACGCCCGTTTGTAATATATGGATAATTAACTAATATTGCATATTTACTGAATTATTAATGTTTTTTAATTTATTGGGTTGGGTTGCGATGATTGGGTTGAATTCCCATTCGGGGGAGTGAAATATTTAAAATTTTCGTTTCCTTGACTTGGCAACGAGGCAAAGCGTGGCGATGAGATCCGCTAAAGTGGGGAACGGAGTGTCTTAATACTAGGTCCCCATGTTCCCTCTTCCTACCCTGATATGTGCGCAAAGAAACTGTATTGCAATATCATATAAGTTTTAAATCACAAAACCAAAGGTCAATCGCTTAGTTATAAACATCAAAACACAAAATGCATCAAACGACACCCGCTGAGCTCTGCTGGAGGTCACTTATTGAAGTAAAGAAATCTTAATCTATGGTTCTATACTAATATGATAAAGCTAGCTTCTATATTAATATTATAAAGTATGTTTGTTTGATGCGCTAATCTCAGGAATTATAGGTTCCAATTGAAAAAATCTAATTGTGTTGGATAATCCATTTATTGAGGAAAACTATCCTAGGCTATATTAAATCACATTAATCGTTTTGATTTTACCCTCTGGACACGTGGTTGTTATGTAAAACCTTGATTTATATAATAATTTTAAAACCTTGATTGATATAATTCGCTATTCTATACAATACTTCGACAATCTATATAATATCAATAACGTGTAATGTGTGAAATATTATTTATTTTATACTTTGCCTAGATACTCTTTAGAGTTGTACTTTTGTTTTTTTAGAGAGGTGTTTTTTTTTCAATTAATATCGATTTCTGAAGTTGTTTTCGTTTTTTTTTATGAAGAATTGACACTTCTAACTGCTAACGCGATAATCACGGAAAAATTCGTATCGATATTTACATGTCATTCCGAAAAAACGGGACATTTACTACGTGGTATCTTTCGGGACACCGGCAGGTTCGTTAGGTTCGTCATTTTTAAATCTAAAAGTTTCTAACCTAACCTAATTTGCACTTAAAAACTACTAAATCTGTAACCCGTATATAGAAATATGGGTTAAGATCTATTTATTTTACACATTATGGATAAAGCAGAAAGTACTTTATACAATTTCTAAGAATGAATTATTATTTATTAATAGTTTAATTTCTTTGCTCTGGTACCAAGGCAAAAACGACATGAGTTCCTCCACTCAACACGCAATGCCCGAATAATTCGGCGGAAGGTGGAGAACGGAGTGTCTTAACACTAGGTTCCTTTTGCCTACCCTGCTACGTGTCAGATACAGCGTAAAGCTAAAAAAATTGGTTTCAGGTATTGTTCAGAACATCGTCCATCGTTTAATTTTGAGATATTACGTTATATAATGCCGCAATTTATCCTTCCAGGGCTGTCCTTCTCGAAAATAATTTTATACAACCAATCCCCTGAAGAAGTTCTGACACTTAACACTAAATGCCTTGAATTCTGACGGAAAACGTGTTTTAACAAGGCAATTTTCAAACATTACCTGTAGAGTGGTGGAACTCAGCGCCGCGTTTTGTCTTGTTACCAGAGCGAGCCAATGAAAATAATTAATTTCCCTGAGTGGAAATCGAACCCACAAACGTCGCGTTTACAGACGCTGTGCCGCGCCACGATAGCCTTTAATTTAATTTACTTGCCCAAAAACAAGCTACTATTGTTGCTAAATGTTAAAATTGAATTGAAGTTGGGAACGAAGGATATTGTAACTTCGAATTTCATTAAAAGTATCTTTAAGAGTCAACAACTAAACTAAATTGTTGAAGGGAACTAACTTCTAATAATATTGGTATTCCAGATAAATTCTGTTGTATTTTTTTTAGTTTCACGCTGAATCCCGCATATTGCAGAGTAGGCAGAGATATGTAGTGGTAAGACACTCCGTTCCCTACGGTCTGTCCTCGAGAAATACTCGAGGCATAGTTTGTTGTATGACGGAACTCAATGTCGTGGGAAGAAATTAAATGAATACATTTCTCCGAATGGGAATAAAAACCTACCCAATACATGGCGAGGCAAGACCTCAACTATATTTTTTTTTATTTTCACATATTTTTTCTTCATTCAGTAATCAGAGGGAACCTAGTGCAAAAACACTACGTTATTAACTTTATTAACACTGCTTATTATGAATAAAAAAATAAATAAAATATAATTGTACCCTAGGCCATCTTCGCGCAGTGGGACGGTAAACTGTAGATACTCACGACTATTGTGGGTTTGATTTTTACTCGGGGAATTAAATATTTAATTATTTTCAATTCCTCTCTTCAAGAATCCGGCGGGAAATGGGAAACAGAAGTGTTTTTATGGCAAACATAGTGTTAGAACACTAGGTTCTTGGGTTCCCTCTGCCCACTCTGCTATCGGCGGAAAACATGTGAAGCCAGGAAAAAGTTAACTAAAATTATAAATTTTTTGTTGAATTTCCAAAACCGCCACTATGGAGTTGATATTTAACTTAAAGCTTAAACGTAGGTGTAGCTTGTTAATCAACAAATTTATATAGTAAGGGGATGTATAGAATATAAATTCAAAATGGATCTACATCACAGATACGGAATAGAACTAAGTATATAACTAAGAAGTCAGCTTCACGCAGTATCCCGCACACAACAGGGTAGGCAGAGGGAACGCTTGTGTTAAGGTACTCCGTTCCACACTTTCCGCCGAATTCAGGAGACATTGCGTTTTGAGTGGTGGAACTCCGTGCTTTGCACGCTTTAACAGGCACAAGTGGGTGACTGTAAACACTATTGGTTGTGGGTTCAAACCGCACTCGAGGAAATAAAATATTTATTTAAATTTATATTTTCATTTTTTCGCTCTGGCGTCGGGGCAAGCCGAGAAGTCAAAGTAAAATATTTTTTCTCAATGATAAAAAAAAGGGAAAGGCATTTGACGGACAACGATGTAAACCTTTTTAACACCCTTTTATTCGATCGATCTGATCTGATGATGGAGCCAGGTTGAGAATAATGGAACTCTTCGGAAGCTACAAGTAAAATTCGAGCTTAGGCTCATGAGCCTTCAGAATTTATAACTTCAAGCACATTCTACAACACTTGGCGTAGAAAAGCGAAATCTTTTGTTTTTTTTAAACAATAAATTTATTTTGTACTGTGTGTGTGTTATCACTTACAACAGTACTTTCTCACCCAGGATGTTCTTGATTCTACTAACGTACTTCCACGTCCATTAACCACCAGCACAAACTAATGCAAATATACCTAACTATTTTTAATGCAATTATGAAATTCTTTTAATTTGTATATACATAGTTAAATCTTTTCCAAGGCCCGATTTGGTCCGACAATATGCGGCGTTGGGTTCCACCGTATACTAATAGAGTTCACTCCTTAACATAAAATATTCTAGGATTAACCGTGCGGATGGTTATCGCTTTGCAGGGTGTGGATCTCTTAGCAATGCCTGGGGCTTATAACATAAATGAGGGTTTAAGGAATTCAATTAAATTCACATTGACGCTCATCTCCTTTGAGCTCCTTTTCCTAGCATATAGTATATTGTAACGCCACGCCCGAACTATTCAAGTAATAAAAGTCCTACGAAATTAGGAAATTATGTTATGATATTGTTTATGACCGCAATTTTTGCTTATTACTTGCTTTCTTATTGTTATTGCAGACTTATTATTATTATTATTATTTTAGCATAACGCCTTAATCCTCATTTAGCAGGGTAGGCAGACGATAACCTAGTGTTAAGACACTCCGTGCCCCATGAAATGCTCAATTTTCCAGACATATTTGTTTAGTAGCGGAATTCAGCGAGGCTTTTTTCCATGTTACCACAAGGAAATGAAGATAATTCAAATCCCTGAGCAGCATTCGCACACACAGCACGATAACCAGAAAGAAACCAGGTTCAAGACACTCCTACTCCTCTAGAGCGAAAAGAGCAAAGTTATTAATTGCGTTACATACTAGTATGAAAAACAATATGATGAGTTACAATACTATAGAAATGCTGATTCATACTAACACGGTGTATTAATGTATAGAATAATGGAGCAATGTGGCCGAAATGTTCTTCTACTCTGCTAAAAATTCAAATTTACCTACATTGGTAAATTGATAAATGTCAGTAAATTTTTTTTATTGCCTTACTCTAGTAACAAACAAAGCACGGCGTTCAGTAATAATGGGTTCCCTCTGTCTCCTTTATAGATGCGAGACACAGCATGGAGCTAAAAAATGTTTTAGCTCTATAATTTCTCAAATCATTTTCTCAGTTTTTAAATTTCTTAATCCTTTCATAATTAAGCATGGCATGGCATCGGCAGGAAATCTAACAAGGCATGTTATGATGATTGTGATGATGATTTGATACACTACGTACTTGGTGAGTGGTGGAACCTTAAGCCATGGTAGTGGTGGTTGTTATGTCTAATGAGACACAATAACCACCACTACCATAAATACTGTTCTGCCAACCTCAAAGAAATTTAAGAATCTAATTGCATCCTCAAAAAAAATTTAAGAATCTAATTGCATCGCATCGTCTCGTATACGTAACAACACACGTCAAGATAATAAAACTCTTAATAAAATGCCTGGGGCAGATTCCTTAAACCTTTTTATTATCTACTCTTAACTGGCCAAATTAATTTAAATTAATAAATTTTAAAATGTTTTAAAATATAGAAAAGAAATATTATAACAGATAGACAGATTCCTCTTTCTGCCGTTCCCCGGCCGTCCGTCCCACCGACCATCTTATACTTTCGAATTCTCCAGGTATTTCGTGTCGAGTGGTGGAACTCAACGTCGCGTTGTGCCTCGTTACCGTATTACGTGTTATGTGGTGAAACTCAACTCCGGGATTTCGAAATGGAAATAACTAAGAATAGTGTATGACACATTCTAAGTGTGGTATTTTTTGCCTTTGATACAGTGGACTAGCTCAAAACGTCATGTAATATAGCTAAAAAGTCTTCTTTAAAAAAATGAACTGTCCAATACAAAAATATTTTTTCTATTCTAACCAGTAGTTCCTGAGATTAGCGCGTTCTACCAAAAAAATTCTTTACCTTTCTTATATTTATGTATAATTGTATATGGATTTAAGTGAATTATGTTTATAACTGGACATATGTCCACTATTTAACATTACAAAGGCTTATATGAGTCAAATAGTGACATGTTTGTGCCTAATTTTAACAAATCTTAAAAGGTTCTCTGAAATGGCAACTGAAATGTATATTTTTGTACGATACGATTATCATTTAACCGATTTGGTAGATGAAGTGGCGGCGTTGAGTTTCGCTACTCAATACGCAGTGTCTCGATTTTGAACAGAAAACGGAAGGAAACGCTAAAACATTCCGTTTCCCACTTCAGCCCAAATTCGAGAGTGGTGAAACTCAACGCCGCACCTTGTCTTTATTACACTTTTTACTGTAGTGAATCTAGAACTATAATATTTAATCAAACGTATACATATTATTAAATATGCTAGAAGCATTAAAACTTTTATGTTAGTATTGTGGGGTATGGTATATTATTCCGTTCTCCGCATTTCGTAGGTAATTTCTTTCAAAGTTACATGTTTTATTGTTTATAATTATAACAATTGCTTAATCTAAAACCGATTCACTGAGCTTATTGCCTCAGCCTTGAGAGGACTTGGCTCAAGAAACTCTGTTGAATAACTTATTGTTTTAATTTAATAATATTATATAGTTAGTCAGGATGGGTTTGTTCCACTTTCACGCAAAAACTACTAAACGTATTAAGATGTAACTTTGTAGTAATATAGCTTACACATTTTAATTTGGCTATAATGCCGCCGTGTTGGGTTCGCTAGTCTCTAATAAAATGGCGATTGTGGATTTGAACCCACAATCATATCAAATGGAAGAATGTTTTTAAATATCCGATCGATTTATATTTATAGGTGCATATAATAAAAACATTTTTTCATGTTTTTTCTACATAGCAGGAATATATAGATGGAACCTAGCGGACTGAACACCGTACTTCATCTACCAGACAGGAAAATAAAAATAAATTATAATTTTTTCTCCTATTAAAACGGTAATGTACCCCAAAAATAAAAAAAATATTTAACCTCTGAATTGTATTATTTCGATATATGTAGCATCTCTTTTTTTAGTTCACGTTGTATCAATCACATAGTAGGGTAGACAGAGGGAACCTGAGATATTTCGTGTGGTAAGACATAGCGCGGCCTTCAGTTCTGCAACTCAATACGTATGGGCGAAGAATGGGGAATGGTGTGTCTTAACACTAGGTTCCCCCTGATAACATTACTATTATTTAAATAAAGATTGAACTTGCCACCAGTGCCTTTGTAGTCAGTCAGTCGTATGTTTTTTATTTATAAAAAAATGACTTACCTCAGGCTGGAGCTGAACTCAGAGTGCAGTCGACAGTAGAAGTCTCTCTATATATAAGGATCTTGGGCGGGCGGGGTCAAGCAAATGACATGCGTGGAGTAGCCTACGTTAATTAAAGTTTTCGTTAACATTTTTTTTAACATATCTCCCATATTTAAGAGAGTCAAATTATTTTAAGACTCACCGATCCTTACTAACTATCAATATTTAAAGATATGTATATTTTGTAGTATTACAGCTAAAATTGGGTTTAAATGTAAATCAATTGGCTATTTTATCTGTAATCTATCGGCAGTAATTGTCGATATGGCTTGCACAGTAAAAGAAAAGTAAGTTCAAATTCAGCTACGTTCTATGAATTTTGAATTAAAGTTTTCATACAACTTATTATAAACCAGCGACCTGCCGACGACGCTTAAGCTTATTTTTATAATATAGCTAAATTATATATATCTATCTCATTATATACTATTCGAATATATAAGCTATATTACTCTTAAGTTTCATCTAAATCTGTTCCGCAGTTTTTGTGTGAAATAGGAAGAAACATTCATCTTCACAAAATTTATTTTTTATAAGAAAAGTAGGATTAAGAATAACTAACACATCTCCATGCCGCTCGTATTCTAAGATCCCGCTGTGTTCCAGTACACGCACTTGGACCAAACACTATTATTACTGCAATTCCATCAAAAGTAAATACTTTCCGAAATTTTCCCAAATACGTATTAAATATTATATACAAATAGACTAGTCGTCGCTCGCAACTTTGTACGAGTGACATGTAAAGTGAACAACCCCTCTTCCCTCTCCGTAGGGATTTAGAGAATTTCTCTATTTGGAAAAACGTAGCGAAGGGGCACAAGCGTGTGACTCTAAACGCGACAAGTTATGGGTTCGATTCCCACTCGAGGAAACGAAATCCACTTTCTTGCTGGAAACTCAACACGGAATTGCCTAGAATTCGGCGGAAAGTGACGAACGGAAGTACTAGGTTCCCTCTGCACATACTGCCATGTGCGGGATCTCCTCTACGGTACCTAAGCCCAAGTATAAATTCCAAGTTCAAATGCCCGCTCATTTGGTGCAATATTGGCGTAATTGCATTAAAAATATATATAAAAACAAATGAAATATGTATGCGGAAAGACGGATTAGAAACATTGATTGTGCGTATTAAATAAGATTTTTTAAATTTATTTTTATATCTGACGTTATCGGAAAATTTTATTGTCACAAACAGCAAAGTTATATGGGTACTGCAGATTGACCGAATTTTAGAGTCATTGGGTGTTGAGCGGTGGAGCTCAATGTCAAATATTAACTTGTTAACAGAACATAAAAATGAAAATTCATTCCTTCGAGTGGGAATCAAACCCACAACTGTCGCGTGTTGCTGTGCCACGATGGCACAAGAAAGTAAAAAAAAATTTAAAAAAATGTAAGCAAAGTCGTCAATAACAAGTAGTTTTATTTATTTATTTCTCCCAAAAAAGAAAAAGATGAAATATAATACAAAGCGAAATGAATCTGGAAAACTTACAAAAAATCTTTAAAAACAACTTTTGTAATGGTGTATATTACTTGAATTTTGATTTTGATAAATAGAAAAAGACGGTAAAAAAGAACAGAAAATGTCACGTCAAGTGCTACAGAATGTGCTGGGAGCTATAAATGATATAAGCCTAAACTCGAGTGGTTCCACTATTCAGGGCCTGGCTCTATCATCACACCAGCTCGGCGATACCATATAATTGTAAATTACACAATTATCACAAATAGCAACAGTCCTAATATTTATTTAAATAAAAAATCAGCTTCACGCTGTATCCCTTACACAACAGATAGAGGGAACCTAGTATTAAGACACTCCGTTCCCTACTTTCTGCCGAATTTTGGAGGCATTGCGTGTTGAGTAGCAGAACTCAACGCCGCGCTTTGCCTCGACACCAGAGCGAAGAAATGGAAATATAAATTTAAGTAAATATTTCATCTCCTCGAGTGGGGATCGAACCCACAACCAGTCACACGTTGTGCCGCTGCACTTTTTAAAAAACATATAAAAATTTGAAAGCAGCGGGATTAGAAACCGCGCCTTGTTGGACACTAAGCCATACGTTACGTTCACCACTGAACGTATGGCTTAGTTGGTATAGCGCTTGGACGGTTTTCAACAAGGCGCGGGTTCAAATCCCGATACGTTAAAATTTTTATATCTTTTCTAAAAAGTATTTTTTCATTCTTATATGTGGAATAATACTTTAATAATGTAAAAAGATATTTAAAATAAATCTATCATAGTTTTTAGCTTCTTGCATAGCGGGGTAGGTAGAGAGAACTCAATGTCAAATTATTCCGTTACGCTTTTTGTCGTCGGATTTCGAAACAAAGCGTTTATGGAACTTAACGTCGCATTGTATGTAACAAGAGTTAAGAAATAAATACACTTCATACTCTCGTGGGAATTCAACCCATAACCTTCGCATTTATAGTGAAATTTTTCAGGAACTGATGGCCTTAGATAGTAATGTATAACATAATATTTAAGAAAAAACAGCCCGAATATTCGGGATGTCAAGACATTCTCTTCGCCAATTTTCGAGACATTATGTATAAAATCGGAAACTAGACCGTCAATGTCACCCTTTATTTTACCAAAGCAAGTAAATAAAAATACTTAATCCCCTCGAGTTGAAATCGAACCCATAACCTTCGAATTTTTTGACATTCCAGATCCTATCCTTTCAGCCAAATTGTAATCTATAATATATATTCAATATGATGTTTTTTTACTCTATTTCATCTTTATCGAATTTTTATAACAATATTCTTCATAATTTACCCCAAATTGAATTTGTGTAGCGGTATTCATATATCAACGAAATAACCATCCACCATCATTGCGCATTTAGGTCGTCGTGAGGCAGCGGTAAACCGTGTGCGACCACGACGGTTGTGAGTTCGATTTCCACTCGGAAAAATGACATGTTATCATTTCTCCTATCTGGTAACAAGACAAACACGTCGCGCCGTTGTTTTACAGATTTCAACATGTAATGTATCGAAAATTCGGCTGTGCATGAATCGCTCATATACTTGCAGCAAGGTAGACAGAGGGTACCATGTAGTGTCATGACTTTTTTGTCTCAGTGCCAGAGCGAAGAAATGAAAATATTAAGAAATAACAACCTTGAATGGGGATCGAACCTACAGCCGTCGCGTTACAGACAGACCCTTGTGCTCCTGCGCCACAACGGTCTCACATGGATAAACACACACAAAATAAAAAAGTTATCAATCCGGAAGAGTAGTTCCTGAGATTAGCACTTTCAACCAAACCAACTCTTCAGCATTTCTCTTCTGTAATAGTAGGGACAGTGTGGTACATGGGCGTGTTTAGAGATTTTATCCAGAGGGATTATAGAGGGATTCTGACTTCCAGTGGTTCACATAGTATTATGAAAAAGTGGCGTATAAATATTTTTTAGCTTCACACTATACCCCGCACACAGCAAGGTAGGCAGAGGATACCTGGGAACCTAGTGTTAAGATACTTCTATTAACTGTTTTTCGAACTCTGGAAGCATTGCGTGTTGAGTGACAGAACTCAACTAGAAAATGAAAATATAAAATATTAATCATTTCTTAGAGTCGGAATAAAAAAAATGTCTCGAAGATCAAAGTAATAGAAACGTAAATAATGACTTATTTAAATTCAAAACTGTAATTATCTTTAGTGTAGTTAGTTAGAAACGCATTAAATAACAATTAGTTACAATTTTAAATAATTTTCACTTTAAATTATTTATTTTATTTATTTAAATTATGACTTTTACGTGTTTCAAGTATTAATAAGGAAACCTCCCTGAAGTTAGACTTTCTGAACTTTTGCGAATAGTGCACTCGAAAAGAAAATAATCGTAAAATCAAATCTGCGCAGACATCTCAAGGTAAGTTAAGTTCCATAATAAATAAAAGAAATAAAAATAACTCGTTTAGACATATGTAGGCTTAGGCTAAATATTTAAAATTTTAAAAATATTTAAAAATTATATCGTATGAAAAAAAAGGTACAGCCCATTCATGTCTGTATAATTATCAAATTACAAAAAAATCGGTTATGCGGTGATATGCACTAATTTTGTATGAAATTAACTACAAATTCAGACATTAAGGTCAGTCGTGGCGCAGGGGCACAAAGTAAAACTTACTGTAAAGACTGTAAAACTGACTGGTTGTGGGTTCTATCCCCACTCGAGGAGATGAAATATTTAGTTAAATTTATATTTCCATTTCTTTGCTGTGGTCTCAAGGCAAACCTCGGTGTTGTGTTCTGCCCTTCAACACGCAATGCCTCCAGAATTCGGCAGAAAGTGGGGAACAGAGTGTCTTAAAACTAAGTTCCCTTTGCCTACCCTGCTGCGTTCGGGATATAGCGTGAAGCTGATTTATAATTTTGTAGTGATTTTTTTCAATGATATACCAATTTTTCGTTTTACGCAATTTTTCCCTATAGCATTTGTGCTATTAACTTATAAGATGTTGCATCGTACCAAACTTTAATATTCTGAGTTGACAGGAAGTAAACCTGGATGAGGCTGAAAAACAGCGCGTCTGACAGCATTCGCTGAGCCTCACTCCTTTTACCGTTTTGTTTCTTTTTTAATTTTTTTAATTTCTGTATTTGTTTTATTTTACTTTTATTCTTTTTTAGCTTGTTATTTTAATTGTCTTAGTATAGTCATAAAACGGTAATAAACTTTTTTTGAATTTGAATGTAGGTTTTGATTCACTTACGAGTTTCAAAAATTTGCGGCATAAATGACGTATCTTTTGATTGCGTTCGCTTAGAACGAGAGAAGATTTTTTCAGCAGCTTCAACGGACAATACACCTGAGTGTTCGATATAAATTTCAGCTTGATAACTTTACGCGTTCTTGAGAAAAAAGGTCTTGACGGTCAGATGGACGAACAACAGTGATCTTTATAGGGTACCGTTTTTTTCCTTTCGAGGTACGGAACCCTAAAAATAAATAAATATTTTGCAAGGACATTAAAGAAAATCTTCTATATGTTGTCTGCACCTCGTTGGTTCGATATATTGGATAGCCCATTTTTCAATTGGGTTCAATTTTCACTACGGGGAATGAGTTATTTTCATATCCTAGCTCTGATTAACAAGAAAAAGCTAAGTACCGACACTCTATACCCAACGTCAACCCAAATTGGTCGGTGCGTGGAACAGTGGGACGGAGTGTCTTAACACTATTTTCGTTAGATTTTGGATACATCGTTAAGCTAAAAAAATAACCCTCCTAGGATTTTGAACTGCCTTCGCATCAAACAGACGTGGACTGGACCACAATAGTCGTTATCATTATCAGTTAGTTAATAGTGCGTAGTTTAATCTATATTTTAAGACTCGAAGAAGTTTTCTTGGATCAAAAACAAAACTGTTTGTTTAATAGTTCTGTTTTTCTTACTTTTAATAACATTTTAAGTGGTCCGTCTTATCGTTATTCTTTTGACATTGCTTGACTTTTTGACGTTTGCTTGTAAGCAAAAGAGAACTTAGTCCTTATTTTTCTAGCTCAACCTTGTATCCTGGCCATAGCAAGGTAGGCAAAGAGAATCTGGGAACCTGGTGTTGAGCACTACCGTTACCGGCCGTTTCCGGTGGAAAGCGTTCCGCCAAATTCTCGAGACATTGTTCGTGTCTTGTTGAGTGGCAGAACAGAACGCCGCACTTTGCTAAATTTTTACTTATACGCCTGTAGAGTGGGTCCTCCACAAAGTTTTCGAAATATGGCATGACCGAACCTAACGATGATTTTTCTGATCTGGTTGGACGACGGTAAAATATATGAGCTTCCGTAACTCAAAAGAAAAAAAATTGAACCTTAATAGATTCACTTTATTGTAATGACTGACCGAAAGCTCGGTTTCGGTTTCAGTTTCGGCCAGTTTTGGCCGAACTGCCGAACCCTCGGCAGTGCCAAAACTAAGACTCGAATCCGCACCAATTGGAAACGGTTTAAAGGTCCACTACGATATACGATATACGATATACGATACGTTCCTATCAAGGGTTCGAATCCTGCAATAAATTGAATTTTCTATAAGATTTCAACGAAAATATTTTGTATGTTTTTATTTCTTATTTCACAATTCTACATATACAAAGAGATTAAACAGGTACTAGAATTTTATAAAATTGAAGCTAATTATGTATCTAATTTCTTAAAATTAATGATTGAGATAATACTTATTTGAAATCAAATGAATGAAAGAGGAAAAAGTCAGGATGTGCTTAAAATAAATTTTGGTTTAATTTTCTTACGTAAAATTAAAAAAAATAAAACTTGGGAATAGTAATTTTGCGGCATGATAGCTTGAGCTGTATAGACTAATGCGCTAGTAAATTACCAGATTTGCCAATTTTTTTGACATAAAAACAATTAATTATTTCATTTTATTTTCCTTTATAACAACTGATGAAATTCGTATGAAACTCTCGGTGGGCGAGCTCAATGCGCTCTTGACCGTTTTATTTAAATACACCTAATGATGCCATCGTAGTGTAGTCCATATGTCTCTATATAGGCTTCTAGTTCTTCCCTAAACTTCTAATAATGTATCATCTCATAATTCAGCATGGGCGTAGGAATCGAACCTATGGTCTGTGCTCACTCCAGAATTTTTACTAACAAAACCCTTTATATAAAAAATCAAAGCTAAAGTCAAGAAAGTTTAAATTTTTTTCACATTCGTCGATAAACGAGCTACCACCTCACTCAAGTAGATATTCAATTTTCAATTCGAACCAATAGTTTCTGAGATTAGCTCGTCCAAACGAAGTCTACGCTTCATAATATTAGTAGGTATAGGTAAATTGTAATTGTAATCTAATTTTGAGAATTTTATGGTGCAACTTACATTAATTATATCGTGTTTTTCTTACAGTTATTTTAATATACTTCAAGCGGTCAGTGTTGTAGACATCTTATATATTTCCAATTATAAATAAACCACAACTTATAAAAGATTTTCTTTAATAGCGTTGCAACCTATTTATTTTAAAACTTCGATTTTCGCCTGTGGCTTCGCCTGCCTTTAATTATTACATAATAAAATCAACGTTTTTTCTGTTCAAAGATACTTCGTTCTACAGTTTTGAAACGTTTTTGTTCTAAAAAATCAAGATATCGAGTGTTGAATGGCGGAGCTCACCGTCGTTATTTGTCTATGTGAGCGAGTAGTTGAAAATAATTTACATACCTTCACCTTCGTGTAGTTACTAAACACTTCTAATTGTTGTGTCATCATGAAACTTGGGAATCATATATAGATTAGATGACCATACGATGAATACAATATTATGTCACCATCGAGCTGATGATGGAATTGGAAGATGGCTAAAGGAATCTTGGACTGCCTACTAGAAAACATATCGAGTTTGTGCTCATTACAATGTGCACTATTGAAAAAAAGTATGTTTTTAATTTTTGAAGTTATTAATTTATTGGCTTTACATTTTTGCGTGTTGAGTGTTGTAGCTCACCATTTATTGCTCTGAATGTGATTGAATTCACAACTATTACTTTTACAGTCAAACGATGTAGCGTTGTATCACAATGGGATGCTTAGAGTTCCATATCTCAAAAGAAAAAAACGAAACTATTGTTGCTTGCCTATCTGTCCAGACCGTTCTTCTCAAGATCGATAATATAGGTACCGGTTAATATTGAATACCCAGATCTCATCATTTAAAGCATAAAAAAATAACTTTAACGCATTTAAAAGAAATAAAAGATTATACATTGCCTTTTTTGTGAGAACTTACAATATATTTATAGGTACATTTTTTCTTTCATTCCCCGCTTTTCACTGTATTCTTGAGGTATTGCGTGTTTAGTGGCGGAACTCGACGCTACGTTTTGCTTCGTTACCTGAGCGAGGAAATGAAAATATTAAATATTTCAAACCACTAAATGGAAATTGAACCCACAACTGTCACATTTATGGTCGCAAGCTCGTATCCATGTACCAAGAAGGCCCTTAGGTATATACTAGCGGCTCGCCCACGGCTTCGCCCGCTTAAAATACATGATTATTGATTTAATAAGCAGAATTGATTGACAACTATAATAACTTCTAATATGATTTTTTTACGACATTATCGTCAAAGAATTTTTGATTGTTTTAA
>DWQW01007237.1:0-15263 GCA_018249695.1 Heliconius erato demophoon | reverse complement strand
CGCGAAAAAGTCCATTTGCACAAAACTGAACATAATATAATTTAAGTGATTCTCATTTGCATATGTAACGTATAAAAAAAAATTTGTACGCCTAAAAACTCATGAATAATTTGTCGTACATTAATTCGCGTGCGCAAATCTGATGTATTAGTGTTATTGAAGTAGAATCGTTACTGTATTAGCATAATGTTTGATAATCAATTTGGTTCAAATTGGTTCATTTATTTACTTCTTTATAAATATTAAAGGATATGAAGTTCCTTGTATTACAAAGTACTTTCTTGTATTATATTCATTTTTAAATTAATATTATTATTTAAATATGGCAATATACGTGAATGTATGCAATTGATAAAAAATATCGTTTTTTGCCGTTCTCCATATTGAATTAGCGGCCAGTCGCACCAGCCAGTGACTGTAAAAGCGACAGATTATAGGTTCGATTCTCACCTGAATATATGAAATATTTGATGTGTTCTTTTCTTCGCTCTGAACTGGAGACAAAAGCGTGGTATTGACCTTCACCATTCAATACAAAAAAAATCCAAAATTCGACGGAAAATGGGGAGTGGAGTGACTTAACACTAAGCTCCCTCTGCCCACCCTGCTACATGCGGGATACAGCGTGATACAGCGTGATGCCTATTGAATTATAATTTAAAAGCTCGACTCTTTGAAGTTGCCCATACAAACATATACAAAATGAATATGTAAAATTTTCGTTCGGCAACGTTATGCAAAGTAAAAACATTCATTCGCAATAGGCTTCAAAATCGATTCGTAAAAGCCTTTCCACAGTATGCGAGAGGACCTCAGATGCAAAAAGAATAACATTGACGCAGACGTGGGCTGGTTTTTATTTTATTGTATACTAACCCCGCTCCACAATATAAGGCTTTAATGTATGGGGCATATTTTTTATGAAGCAACTTGTTTATCTATCTATGCCTTTTATTATTTTTTTGTTGGCGTTCGTATATTATTTATATATTTTTTTACGTTTTCCTTTCTTGTATGTGTGGAATAATAATTCAAAGATTAATAATACGTTTGGTCTTTATTATTATATTATTGGGGAACTGGAAAAAAATGTCTTTATAAAAAGGTTTTGTAAAGCATAGCTTTATTTAAAATATCTATAAATGAAATAACTATAGTGTATATTGTTTTATTGCATGGATTATAAGTATTGTTTGGATTTCTATGGAATTTAATGTCTAGTCCCTTCGTACACGACTACAAGTCTAGATGTTTACGGCAAAAATAGATGCTTTTTTTTAAACAAAACCAAATTAATAGCAAAGACGCGTTTATAGCGATTTTCTGTCCAATTTTCAAGACATTGCTTATTGAATGGCGGAATACAACGCCGCCCATTATTTTCTCCAATATATTGCTTGAAATTCATATAATTTTTACTCAAATATATTTCAATATAAATATTTTATTATATTCTTTATGTACATATTAATCGTATATTATATTATCAACTTGGATATATTAAACAACTAAAATTAAAGATAAATATTGAATTTGTGATAACTTTGGTTATAAAAATAACATTTTATATCTACGTGATAACTTATTTTCCATGTATTTTGTTTATTTTTATTATTATTATACTGTGGCGGAATTTTAGTAGAATTGCGACGCCATTTAAATTATTTGGCATAAAATTATAATTTTATTATAGCTTTGTCGTATACTATATATTTAAAGGCAGCTTATATTTATTACGATATTTAAATAACCATTGTGAAGACGACGTATAGTAAATCTTCCAGATTTAAATCTGTATTATTTTTTTACACATTTTTTATCAGACTTAACCGCTCGCACCAGGTAGTATCTCCATTTTATATTTTTACTGTTCTTGCTAGTCTCTATTGTTTTGTATATATTCATGTATTTCCCAAAAGAAATTAGTCTAGAGATTCTAGTTAAAAATACACTATCTTTTTTTTAAATTCTTTATTACTTCCGTTTTAGATATTTTTACTTAAAAAGATAAAAATTAAATATGATTATATAAAATATAATAATAAATATTTACTTGTTGTAAATATTGGTTGTGGGTTCAATTTCCATTTTAGGAACAAAATATGTTCACTTCTCTAGTGTGGTACGATAGTGTGGCGTTGAATTCCGCCACTCAACAAGCAATGTCTCGAATAGAAAGAACAGTCTTGATGCTGGGTATTCCTTGTCTAACTTTACCATATACGTTATACAACGTGAAGCTACTAATTTATGAAATATTAATTAATTAAAATATCCTTTTAACTAAAAAAGTTAATTTAAAATTTTATTATTATGAGGCCAGTCGTGGCGCAGCGGCACGAGGTGCGACTGTAAAACTGGCTGGTTGTGGGTTCGACCCCACTCGAGGAGATGAAATATTTACTTAAATTTATATTTCCATTTCTTTGCTCTGGTGTCGAGATAAAGCGCGGCGTTGAGTTCTGCTACTCAATACGCAATGCCTCCAGAATTCGGCAGAAAGTGGGGAACGGAGTATCTTAACACTACGTTCCCTCTGCCTACCCTGCAGTGTGCGGGATACAGCGTGAAACAGATTTAATTTTTTTTTTAATTTTATTATATTAATAAACACAGTGTATCCCGCGTTTTAATAAAAAAAATGCGAACGAATACATACATATATAAAAAAAAGGAACAAGAGCGTTAAAAAGTTTTAGCTACAAAAAATTGTACCGAACGAATAATTTATACATTGTTTTCACGTCTATTGTTTCGCGTAATAAAATAACGGTCCCATTTCTAAAGAGAAAATATTTAGACGCGAGCGAGATGTAATTTACAAAATAGTTTTAGTTTTAGATGTATGTATTTATTTCGTTTCTTTTCTTCCTTGGAGGCCAGTCGTGGCGCAGCGGCACAAAGTGTGACTGTAAAACCGACTGGTTGTGGGTTCGATCCCCACTCGAGGAGATGAAGTATTTACGGAGAACGGAATGTCTTAACAGTAGGTACCCTCTGCCTACCCTGCTGTATGCGGGATACAGCGTGAAGCTGATTTTTTTTCTTTTCTTGTGATCTATATACACATGTACATAATACACGTGTACATAACGTGATTTTCTAATGATTTGGTTTTTCTTGTGTTATATGTATAATATATTTTTTTGTACAATATAAAAAATTTGCCAAAGCGAATAAAATTATTTGTTACATAATTAATTTTTGTATATATATATTAAACGAGTCAACAGACGAGATTTTTTTTAAAGCAAAATCTAGTGACAGTTCGTTCTGTTTCTTGCTTTATCTTTCATTTTATAAAAATGCGTACTGACTATTGGATTCTAACGTAGAACTAAGATAATATATAAATTTAAATAGCTTTATTATAAAATATATAAATAACTTTATTATTAATAATAATGTTTCTTGGAATGGTACCCTCGTGCAATGCATTCCGTCAAGCGCAACCTAACTGCAACAAAATGGCCACTACACGTATTTTAATTTAAAGTTTTTATTATAATACATAATATATTATTAAAAGATTAAAAGTATATAACATTTTTTTTTTTTTTAATAAAAAAGGTATGTTGTTGATCAGAATTAATCCTATTTGTTAGTAGACTTAGCTTCTTAACTACATACTTGGCGTTTAAAATGCTACGTCATTTTATTTTAAGGTCACTAACCTCCACAGACCATTTAATATAAAAGCTTACTTGTAATTCTAACGGTTCACATTTTGACAATTGTAAAGAATAATTTTTAGTTTTAATTTAAGATCAATTTGGTTAAATTTGTTATATTATTTCATGTACACATTTATCAGTTTAAAATTATAATGAAAAAAAAATGTGAATAAAAACCATATCCGGCTTTAAAGGACAACATCTTTATATAATTTTTTATAAAAAAAAAAACATGACGTACAAATTGGCGCTAATAATGGACAGTTCATTTTGTATTTAATAATACATTACACTTTTTTTGTTGTATTTGGTACTTAGGTACATATAAATGTTTAAAAGTTATTATTTATATATTCATTTTTATTTCTCCATATTCGATTTAAAGGAACCATCACCTGTAGATAGGTACGGTAACGAATCAGCGCACATTAAAAAAAAATATAACTTCATGCTTCATCCCGCATTTAGTAACCTAGACTTGAGACACTCTGTTCCTCACGCACCGTTGTACTTTTGAGACATTGCCTCTTAAAAACTCATTACAACGAGTGGAAATCAATCTCACAACCATCATTTACAGTCAGACGCCGTGCCGCTGCGCCATGACGGCTTCTATTTTACTTTTGATTGTTGTTATTTTTTATTTATTTCATATTTATTTAAAAGAAAAATAAACAATTTTGAGACCAGTCGTAGCGCAGGGGCACAAGTGTACGACTGTAAATGCGACTAGTTATCGGTTCGATCCCCACTCGAGAAAATGAAATATTTAATTAATTTTCATTTCTTTGCTCTGATTCTGGTAAGGGGCAAAGTGCGACTTAACAAGGAACGCCTGAGGAGTGTCTGAACACCATGTTCCCTCTAGCTAAAAAAACATGAATAAAGATTTTAATGGAATATAGCTAATTTAAATCTGACTTTTCCATTGTCACTTTCAACTCAATCGCTGAATCGCAGAAGTGGGTACGTACCTACAGCTTTTCTTAAGCTTACAAATTGATTTGTAATAGTCCGTACAAAACTGTTATACCTTACCTTGCGGTATTTAAATGTTTAATGAAAAACGAAGCCTACATTTTTTACGTCAAAAGTTGTAAAATGTAGTACTATCAATTGCTTGGAATCATTTTCTTGCCTAGGTAGTTTTTTTTTTAGTAAAAAAGTCTAATATAGACTCGACTAGATTAGATTGGGGCCGACACAAAATTGTTTTTAGTAACATTTTGATTTTATTTCTATATATTACTGAATAAAAAAAAAACCTACCCTGCTGTGTGTCTGATACAGCGTGAAGCTGATTTTACTGGATAAATATATAGAAATTTCTCGAATACTCGTACATAGTTGTTTTAAAATTTATTAATATTGTTTTAAATTTTATTGCGGTTCCAGCGAGACGGAATTTTAATTATAAATATTATAACACCCACCGAGTTTTAGTTGTTGTTTCTATAAAATATCGTTTGTTTTTATAAACGAAAGTCACGGGTTAAATGTTATGAATTAATTATTATTATAAAGTTATAATATACATTTACTTACCTACGCTATGTGTTTATGTATTGAATTTTATAACTAATTTATTTTCTTGCATAATAATTGTTATATAAACGTTTAAATAATATATTATGTTGTTCTATAATGCGTTAAGACGCACGCAAGTATGTAAACGGCGAAAATAGTGGGTATTAAGTGGAAAGTTCAGTCTCTAAAAAAATGGTTGTTGATGACTTAAAATTTGCTAAACGATTTTTTTTATAAATTTCCACTTATAATTTATATAAATAAAAATGACAACATATAAATAAAAACAGATAAAAAAAATATTGAACACACAATTGTAAAAACTTGTACATTTTTATACGTTGTATCCTGCATATAGCAGGGTAGGCAGAGGAAACTTGGGAACCACGTTAAGACACTTCCGTTCCCACTTCAGCCAATTCTGGAATTTCTTAGCGTGTAGAGTGGCAGAGCTTAACGACGCGTCTTACTTTACCAGAGTGAGAGTATGAACATTTCATTTTCCTTGATTGTGTCGAATCCACAAACGGTCGCATTTACAGTCGCACGTTTGTCTCCCTGCGCCACAACTGGCTTCAAATTAGTTAGACGTATATTTTTAAAATATTCCATATTATAACACCAAAATGATTTCAGATACACATGTACCAACAATCTATGATGCGTGCCGAGGAGATACGGCGACGGCGTCGTGAAGACATGCCTACCACACAGACAGCCGTCAACAATATTTTAGCAGCCGCCGCCAGGGAAATGGAGGAGGCGAGGCACGCGGCCAGGGGAGATCGAGTCTCAGTTACCAGTATAACGACTGAGCAAGAAGGTTAGTTGGGTAATGTTGCCAGTGTGAAAATAGGGTTGTTTGTTGTACTGTACTGTACAAACAATTTATGATTTAACCTGGTGGAGGTTGCCAGGGAAATGGAGGAGGTAATACACGTCGCCAGGGGAAAACGAGTCTCGGTTGCCAGTTAAGTTAGTTGGGCGATGTTGCCAGTGTCAATTGTGCATACATTTTTTTATATAGCCTGGAGTCAGGATTATTTATTGTATTGTCAGCTATTTATCAAGAGGACGAGGAATAGAGCGAGATAGAGCTGCCAATTTACAGACTGAACAAGAAGTTTGGATAATGTTGCCAGTATGAATAGGGAATTAGTGTATGTTTTATAGAAAGTAACGTGCTTATACATTTTTTAAATAATAATTCTTGTTTCCTGGTATGACAAGCAATTTTAAATTACAAAATTTAAAACTAAAATAGATATAATAATAAAAGTGTTACTTTTACGTAATAATATTTTCTGTTAATACAAACGCAAATTGCTTCTACATTAATACATGCGGGTCCATGTTATCTTTCAATGTCAGAGTTAATTAAGAATCTATTCTTCAAATAAGCTTATAACAAAATAAATTTTATTTATTTTATAACACTATAAAAAATCGGCATGCGAAGGCCGAAGGGATACATTTGTATGAAAAATTAATAATAGTAATTAATATCTGTATATATAGAACTTCTGTTCACGATAATTATAATGAATTCTTTGAAAAAAAAAATGATCAGGAACTAAATTTAATTTATGGTTTCGTGTTTTTTTGTTAACTAGATGTTTTACTATGGCAAAAATTCTACTAATATATGCTGTATTTTTCCTTGATTTTCTTTTATGTTAGCTTAGATATCTTTTACAATTTATAAGGCAGTTAAAGTGAATTTAGTTATAAAGTAATTTCGTTCTGCGCTTCTCGAGCTTCCGTCTATTAAGATTCTTCGCTCGTTGGATGGTGCAACTTTATTTTGAATTTTATATAAACGATCCATAAAAGCCTGCCTGTACACAAAATGATAAATAAATAATATATTATCCGAATATGATTTGAATCCACAATTAACTTGTCAGTATTTCTTGAAGAATTTGAATGAAACTCCAGCCAAAGAGTACGGCGCTGGGTTTCGATACTACCACATGCCTCAAAAATTAACGTAAAGTGGAGAAACGCTGGGGCTGTTACTATACTTCTAACTGACTAAAACTTAAATACCTCATTTTTTGATCCAGCAGGAGGAGGAGATCCTGTTTTATATCAACATTTATTTAGATTTTTTGGAGAAGCTTATATTTTGATTCTTCCAGGATTTGGTATAATTTCTCATATTATTTCCCAAGAAATTAAAAAAAAGAAACTTTTGGTTGTTTAGGGTCTCTAGATTTTCTTTTCTCTGTCCTATTACAAGCGTAATATAAAAAAAACCATTACCAAACAAAAGCTTTTGTCCATAACAAGTATTTGATGTAGAAATATTTAGATTTAACGAAATACGTGAGTCATTGCTCCGTCTCAGTTATAATAAACGTGAGACGTAATTTATTAATTCCTTAGGATATGAATAATCTAGCTTAATAGTATGACGATTGTAAATGTTAAAAAAGAATAAAAAAAACAGCTTCACGCTTTTTTTCGTATAACAGAGTAAGACACGGGGATCCTAGTGTTAAAACACTCGTTTTCCTACCCAACCGCCCGAATTCAAGACATTACGTTTTGAATAGCGGAACTCAACACAGCGGAATAATTAAAATAAATTTATAAATTATAAACATACTGATTGAGGCCAGTCGTTGATCAGGGGCACAAAGTGTGACTTTTAATGTGACTGGTTATGGGTTCAATCCCCACTCGACGTAATTAAATATTTATTTTAATTTATATTTTCATTTCTTCTGGCTCCTGGTGTAGAGGCAAAGTGCGGCCTTGAATTCCGACACTCAGCACGCAATGCCTTTAGAATTCGGCGGAAAGTGGCGAGTGACGTGTCTTAACACTAGGTTCCCTCTGCCTACTCTGCTGTGTGAAGCTGATTTTATTTAAATACTAATTGAGGCCAGTCGTTGAAGAGGGGCAAAAAGTGTGACTTTTAACGCGACTGGTTGTGGGTTCAATTACCAATCGACGTAATGAAATATTTATTTTAATTTATATTTTCATTTCTTCTGGTGTCGAATTCCGTTGAATTCCGTTAGTCAATACGCAATGCCTCCAGAATTCGGAGGAAAGTGGCGAGTGACGTGTCTTAACACTAGGTTCCCTCTGCCTAACCCTGCTGTCCGCGGGATACAGCGTGAAGTTTTTTTTTATGGAAAAGACAAGGCAAACAAGCGTTCGGGTCACCTGATGGTAAGTGATTACTGCCGTCCACGACCCCGTGCAACACCAGAGGAGCTGCAGGTGCGTTGCCTGTCTGTAAGGTGGGTTGGGCGCCGGAGCCCGGCATTACCTGATGCGAAACGCAATGGCATAAAGCCACTAACTACTTCACGCCGGTGGTAATGGTCCGGTCGAGTCTGCCCATGCGTGTTGCCATTGCTGGCGACGTGACTCTACCACACGTACTTTAGTCGCCTCTTACGACACCACCAGTACCAGGATGATCCTATTCTAGGCCGGGATCACACGGCACAGTTGATTTATTTGATAATTTTAGAAATAAAAATAGTTAAACATAATATTATATATATACATACTAACTCCGGAATGTTGGTAAAAAGTAAATACCATTGCAATCAACGACTGAATAGCTACATATTATTTTCCATCTTATATTCTTTATATTGCATTATTTATTAAGTACCTTACATACGTCGTATAACTTGTTTTTATTATAAATATTACAAAAACTGATGATACATGAGATATTGTATTGTGAATTTGTTAGGCTAGAAAACAACGAAGTCTATATTGTTAATTATTCCGGAGGAAATTATTCTTATATAAATTATATTTATATTTTTACTTAGTACAATTTGAAGGATATTATTTTTATTTCCTCGTTCTGGTGCGCATTCTGGTTCTGGTAGTATGTACGTGTTAACTGTCTTGAACTTTTCGGCAGTGTGTTGTCAACGTAGTTTCTTAATATTAGATTCCTTCTGCTTATCCTGTTAGGCGGGAAAAAAGCTACAATTATAAATAGTAGTTTAAAGCCAGTCGTGACGAAGGGGTACAAGCGTGCGATTATATATATGACAGGTTGTGGGTGTGGGTTCGATTCCCTGCTTCTCAATACGCAATGCCTCCAGAATTTAACTGAAAGTGAGGAACGGTGTATCTTAAAACTAGGTCCCCTCTGCCTACAGTGGTATGTGCGGGGTACAGTGTGAAGCTCACCCACAATAGTTTATAAACTACTGAAATATATTATAAAAGTATTTTTTTACTTATATAATATACTTCAATAGTTTGCTAACTAAGGTTAATTAGATCAACTTTCATACTTAATTTTTTTTATTGCTATTTTGATTTCACCAATATAAACTTTAAATAAAATCGAACTAAAACCACCCAAGATGCAAAAGTAACTACTACACCACACAAAAAAAAAAACGACTGACGACCATATTACAAAACAATATATTTTAAGAGCGATGGAGATATCAATATAAGTTTAAAATGTCCTTTTTATTACCTTTAACCTCGCCATATGAATACTTGTTTCTATATTACTTATATATTTAATATACGTATACAGTATTGTGCATTGTATAGTATGATCGACGAGTCGTGGCCGCCCTGAAGTGAACTGTGGATGGCTGGTGCAGACTTGATTTTATGATTTATTCGTACTTTTGATTACTTTCTTTTCTAGTGTGTATTAAAATTTCAGAAAACCTAACTACTGTGAGGCCACGACTCGTTGGTGGTACTGTACGTATGTTCCGCTTTTACAGTCATTTCGATTCTTTCGATGTAGGTTGTGACTTCTTGCCGCGGGCGTTTTTGATATGTCACTTGGACCCGAATTACCTACTTTGTAATATTTTTTGCCTGTAAAAATGTCTTGCTCTTTGATAGGCGATGATGGAGGCTTAGTGACATAGTGATTAGTCACTCATATCTTCGCTTGTGTGGCGAATATTAAAAATAATAATAAATATTTTTCTTCAATTTCAACCGGATCTCATAATCAGAACCTAACCAAACTTTCATCAAACTACCCTTGAAGTGATGAGATGAAATATCCCACCCACTCGAGGAGATGAAATATTTACTCAAATTTATATTTCCATTTCTTCGCTCTGGTATCGAGGTTAAGCGCGGCGTTGAGTTCTGCCACTCAACACGCAATGCCTCCAGAATTCGGCAGAAATTGAGGTACGGAGTGCCCTAATACTAGGTTTCCTCTGCCTACCCTTGAAGTGTACACTTTCCAATAAAAAAATAATCATCAAAATCGATTGGCGGGATATTGAGTTATTCGTCCATTTGTTGTGCACTTAATGCAAATTTAAGACTTTATGGCATTCGCTCATGGTTACCATTGTCAGAAATGGATCGAATTAAAATGAGACCATACGGAAAGCTTCGAATAAAAAAGAATCATGAAAATCGGCTTACCCAGTCGAAAATTCCTAGGTAACAAAAACTATAGTCGAATTGATTACTACCTCCTTTTAGGAGGTCGGTTAAAAATAGTTTTTTCTGTTTTCAAAGTATGTTAATATGTTTTATTCGATTTTTTTTATTATAACATGTTTGTCTGCTTGTAATGCCTGCGTTGTGGGACAAATCTGATTTAAGACTATGGTTATGGATAAGTAATCATCCACTCCTATGCTGAATATTGGAATATTCCATGGATATAAAAAATAAATAAACAAATATCTCTTTTTAAAAAAGAAATTAAATAAAAGGAAAGAAATTAAAAATTTAGTTTTACGATTATATGCAATATGTTGAATAATAAAAAAGAGAATCATTAAAAACAAGAATTTTGGTAATTTACGAAAATTTTTCTGATATTTTAGCCCGAACAACAGAGGAGCTTTTTTCCCTTTACAGCCGTTATCGAACATTGTATTATTTAAATAATAAAAACTTGTTTAAAGATGTATGTCAAATGAAGAAAACGATTGTGTTAAATCATCGAAAAGTTTGTAGAACGGGTAAAAGAAAATCTCGGAAAGGAAGAGATGTGATTGTAACGTGACGGTTGCGGGTTTGATGTTAATGAATTATTATATGAAAATATTTACAATTGTTCACTTTGTGGTACCAAAGCAAAAGCGCGACGTTAAATTCCTCAACACGCAATGCCTCGAAAATTTGGCGGAAATTGCCCCTTGCTATCCTGCTATTGACGGGATACAACGTGAAGCTATAAAAATAAAATAAATAAATAAAGAAAATTCTAATTATGTAAGAGCAAAAACTTTTTGGTCATAAGCTGTAAAAAAACTCTTGGTATTACAAATATCTTACAAACGTTATGTTGCACTAAATAAAAAGCGCGATATTAATTAATTCATATAAATACATGATATAATAAAAAATCAATCACCAAACATATAAAACGATTAACCATCACTTATCCACCGAAGTTCTTATACGTTTTATAACATTTCATATCTTAAAATTTAATTACCGAAGTGGTTTTTGTACAGTATTTTGTTTTTTTTACAAGTACATTAAATATTACTCGAGTTACTTCTAGGAAGACTTGAATCGATATTTTTAGGGTTCCGTACCTAAAGAAAAAAGAACCCTTATAAGATCATTTTGTTATCTGTTCGTCAGTTAATCTGTCTGTCTGTTAGTCGGTCAAGATCCTTAAAAAACAGTTGGAGATATTAAATTGAAATTTAAACTATAGACTCACAATTTCGGTGCTTTGAAAAAAACGTATTTCTACATTTGCTTAAAAAGAGATATGTCCATTTTTATTCCAAAAAAACTCATTTTTCGATCTAGAACGGTTTTCCGGTTGACCTAAAATTATGCAATTTGGCAGCTCTAAAGGTAATCCTAGCTCAGAAAAAAATATGAAAAGTTTACATTTTTGGTTAAAACCTAAAAAATAATACCTTTAGAAGGGGGGGGGGGCAATGTGGTATTAAAGCCGCTAGCAAGTCCAAGTGAGGTATCAGATGAAAAGGCTATGGCTTTCAGAAAAAAGCTCCAGACCTCTAATTTTTGTACGGAACCCTCGGCGGGTGAGCTCGACTCACGCTTGTCCGGCTTTTTTTTATTTCAAATACAAAAGTATTAAATATTACTGTTATAGCAGATATGTTTCAAGTTAGCCAGAAGAAATAACTTTTGAAACGTAATCTTTTGTTGATTAACCCTCGAAGAAAACACCCCTCGTGTTATAAGTTTCACGTGTCTATGTTTGTGTGTATCGGTATATCTGTTGTCATCGTAGCTCCCAAACGGATGAACCGATTTTGATCCAATTTTTTGTTTTTATATTTGATGCAGGAAAATATGTTTAGCCGTTTGAAGATCTTTTTTTATTGATGATAGGATGTAAACAAATTTTACTAGGCAGATCGATTGCATATTCCATCTCGTCTATTTTAACAATATTGCCTACAAATGGTGACTTTGACTTATTACTGCATTCTCTTCTGGAATCGACAGGGAACACAATTGTTCACCTTAAATGGATGTTAAATTTTTTAGATTTTTATGTGTCGGGGCTTTTATATTTTTTTAATTCATTAACATAAAGTCATATTTATTATTATCATTATTTATCCATTTTTACTGGTTTGTTTTCTTACAGCAGCAGCAGCGGCAGCAGTAGCAGCAGCTTCAGAAGTGAAACGTGAGTTAGAAGAAGAAAGGCCTAAAAAGAGGGTGTCCATAATGTCACCGGAGGATGATAAATTACGAGCGAAGAAGAAAGCCATGACTGTACGCTTCCAAGAGGATAATAAGACTGATGAGGGCCCCGCCAAAGTCACTTCGCCGGGTAAATATTTATATTTATTAATTCTGTTAGACTAAATTTTATATATATATCAATCAATTGATATGGGAAAAAATTAAATTGCTGTTTTGAAAGTAGGTACATTTAGCTTGAAAATGCATACGCGTGAATTGAATAACAATATTTTAATAACATGAACCTGGTATTATTGCTAGGAAGAGCACGAAAAAGTATATTTTTATAGCATATTTTTTGGGTTTTTAAATAATTTGGCTATTCTATATCTAAGTTTGATTTCCCCATATAGAAAAAAATTGTGACCGAACACTCTGTTACACTGTTTCTTGTGAGGCACAAAATATGAAGCCGTATACGAACAGTCGCGAGCATTTGAACAACCCAAATGTATTACGAAGGCGCCATATACAATGACATTATGGTGCTCGATAGTCGATATGCTTAAAAATTTAACGTTTTGTATCGATACTTGAACGATCGTAAAATTTATTATGACATATTTATATTTTTTTTCTTATTTTTTTTATTTATTCACAAGCATAAAAAGGTTATGCCAAATTCTAAAGACTATTAGGTACATTATATTTTTTTATTTTATTTTAAAACAATAATAATATTTCTTATGTTAAGCCATATTTTTACACCAGTGTATTATAAATTCGGAACCTCATTTATAAATGCCGCGCATAATGAAATTAAAAAAAATACAGGTTATTCTTTAAAAAGATTAATTAAAAAAATATATGTGTAAACTATTGTATATCTGTCATGTCTATGTGATCAATAAAGCCTGTAATTAGTTGTCAAATATATATGTAAAAAAATGAATTTACATTATAAAGCTACTACGCCGATTATTTTTTTTTTCTCGGAAGAATTGAATTTATCCTTTGAACCTTTTTGAAGTTATTATTTACTTGTCATATTGTTAATGCGAAACCTAAAATATACGATAACACGATTTTTTAAATACATTAATATATTTTAAATAATAAAAACAAATTAATTTAATTTTATATTTGGTTGTTCGTTGTATTATCTCAAAAGGCTATAATCGTAAATGTAATAAATAAAGTAACAATATGGCCGTCTTACTTTAAGAACCTTCATATATTTAATTTTTTATTTAATATATATGTACCAATATGTGTACAATGATTTTTTAATTTTATTGTAGTAATTCACAACCTCACTTTTAATTTACCTTCGGACGCGTCTGATCAGACGCGATAACAGAGAGTATTAATCTTTATCGACCAAATATATCTAAAAAACATATATCCCTAATCTAAATAGACAAAACACGGCGTTGGTATCCGTTACTTAGCATATAATTTGTCTAAAAAATATATAGAACAGGCACATTACTAGACTATATTTATGTACTTCCCCTGATAAAATAAACTATGGCGTTGAGTTCCGCCTCTTTAACAGTCAATCTAAGTGGAAAGATGAGAACGAAATGTCTTAACACTCGCTTTTCTACGCCTACCCTGTTAGCGTGAAATTTTCTCTTCACCCCAAATAATGTGTCACATTATTAAAAAAAAAAACTTCTGTCAGTGTGTATTGCTAAACAAAGTTCCGCTCAGCTTGTTAATAACTCAATTGAATTATACCTATATATTTTTATTATATTATTTATCCATTTTGAAGGGTTTCCTTCTTAAGTTACATGTTTATTCTTGAATACCACTAAAGTAAAACGTGTTTTATATGAAATATATTTAACTTTACATTTCTTATTATATTGAATAAATAATAATTAGGTATGCTATTAATATTATCGGTATTATTTTTGCCAAGTAGTGGTATCTCTATCTATGCCAAATATAAATCTAGTCGCATTTCTTGTATGTATGCTTAGATCTTTTTAGCTACGCAACTGATTTTAATTTTAAACTGACTATTTATATTGTGCATTTAATATATTACATTATTAAAAGATGGCCGTGGAGACCATTTGCCCGGTTTGTTATTCCATAAATATATCTTATATAATATGATTCAATGAATAAATAAGAATCAAAAGATTAAAAATAGTTGTTTTCCAATATTGCGCTTTCAACACTTGAAATCGCGACAACGGTTACACCACTAGCTTTTCAAAAACAAGACTTAAAATAAAAAATACAATCCATCATCCATCATCCTTATCTTGGATATTCATTAAAATTTCATTCAAATTTAATTAATAAAAAAAAAAAAGAAACACATTTACTCCGCTGTAATATAATTAATAATACAATTGTTTTATTGTGTAAAAGTAAAATATGAGGTTACATTTATATATTTAATTTGGTCCGCGCTAATTTGCCGCGACGTCG